>CANXME010002323.1:0-286332 GCA_948144175.1 Closterium sp. NIES-65 | reverse complement strand
CTGGTCAGGTGTTCGCTGCAGCGTCCGTCTGGTCCTGGAGTCTGCCATGTTCGTGTCGCCGTCTGTCTCACGAGACCCTCCTCTGGCTCCACGCCTTGGCCACCCCTCTCTGCTTCGGCTCAGAGGCATGGCCTCCCGTCTTCTTGTGTCTGGTCTCCCCCGTCCCTCCCTCCCCTTCCTCAGGGCCCTGGCCCTGCCTGTATCCCCTGTGTCGAGGGGCGCCAGCGTGCTGCCCCTCACTCCTCCCGTTTCCTCCGACAGAGGCTCGTTGCAGACGCTTCACATGGACGTGTGGGGCCCTGCCCGCGTCCGTGGACTCAGGTCACGAGAGCGCTACTTCCTGTTGGTGGTTGACGAACTACTCGCGTTACACCACAGTCTTCCCTTTGCGCAGCAAGGGTGATGTCACTGAGGTGCTGATCATTTGGATCCACGCAGCTCGTCTCCAGCTCAGGCAGAGCTTGGCTCGACTTTCCTGTGTTGCGTCTGCACTCGGACAGAGGCGGAGAGTTCTCCTCTGGCCTTCTGCGTGCCTACTGTCGTGCGCGAGGCATCCGTCAGACCTTCACGCTTCCGGACTCACCGCAGCAAAATGGGATTGCAGAGCGCCGCATTGGCATGGTCATGGACGTCGCTCGTACGTCTATGGTGCATGCGGCTGCCCCCCATTTTCTGTGGCCGTTTGCGGTCAGGTACGCGGCGCATCAGATCAAACTCCACCCCAGGGTCTCCAGGCCGGGAGACCTCCCCAGCCCTGCTGTGGACGGGGAAGGTTGGCGATGCGTCGGCGTTCCGGGTCTGGGGATCTCGGGCGTTTGTCCGCGACTTGTCTACGGACAAGCTGTCCCCTCGCGCTGCTCCCTGCGTCTTCCTGGGGTTCCCCCCCGACGCCCCTGGGTGGCAGTTCTACCACCCCACCTCTCGCCGTGTTCTGTCCTCCCAGGACGTCACGTTCGACGAGACGGTACCCTACTACCGCCTCTCCCCTACCGTACTCCGTCCTCCTCCCCCCCCCCGCTCTTCTTGGTACCAGGTCCCCCCCCGGTAGAACCCCTTCCCCCTTAGGGTCCTGCCTTTCAGGTGTGTCCCAGGTAGACGCGGTCGAGCCTGTCGAGGTCACTGGTGACTCTGGTGCTGCTGTGGGTGCTAAGCCTAGGGGTGCTGTGACTGGGGGTGCTGTGCCTGGGGGTGCTAAGCCTGGGGAGTGCGGAGTCTGGGGGTGCTGAGCCTGGGGGTGCTGAGCCTGGGGGTGCTGAGCCTGGGGGTGCTGAGCCTGGGGGTGCTGAGCCTGGGGGTGCTGAGCCTGGGGGGTGGGTGGAACTGGAGGTGCTCCGCCTGGAGGTGCTTTGCCTGGGGTCCTGAGCCTGGAGGTTCTTCGCCTGGAGGTTCTCCGCCTGGAGGTGCTTCGTCTCGCCGAGAGCCACGCCTCTCCCAAAGGAGCTGCGGAGTGAGTGGTTTTGCCCGGCGCTGGAGGGCGTGCTGCTGGTGCTGGGGAGGTTCTTCGGCTGCTGAGGGCTGCTGCTGCCGTCCGCGCGTCCCGGAGGTGCTCGTACTGGGGGTACGGAGCTGCTGGGCCTGCGGGTTCTCCTGGAGCTGGTGCTGCTGAGGGTGTTGGCGCTGAGACTACCGCTGGCGGTCCGTCTGGTAGTGCTCCTGGTGCTGCTGGGGTTCTGGGGACTACTGGAGGTGTTGCTGGGGGTTCTGGAGCTACTGGAGGTGCTGCTGGAGGTGCTGCTGGAGCGGGTACTCCTGCTAGGGGTACTGGTGCTGTCCCTACTGTTTCTGCGTCGCCACGCGGCCCCGACCGTATTCGTTCCGCTCCTGCAGCAGGTTCTTGGTCTTACACCTTCTCTGGTCCTCCTCCTCTCCCTTAGGGGGTCCACAGCCTGTCCGGTCCCAGTCACAGCTACAGCCTGCCTCCCTTTGCCTGCTCCTTCTCCCTACACTGGTCCGACTGGAGGTCTACAGAGCGTCGTGAGCCTGCGTCGTCCTGCGTCGCCTGTTCGTGCTGCGCGCACTAGTGGTCGCGGCTCGCGTCAGCGTCCTCCTCCTGTCCCTGGCACGCACAGGATGTCTCTGCGTCCGTCTACTGCTCCTCTGCGTGCCCCTTTGCCTTCTCCTCCTACTTCCTCTCTTCCTGCTCTTGCCGACCGGAGTCGGACTCTCTTCGTGCTGCCAGTCCTACTGTCACGCGTCTCCTTGCTACTGCCATCACTGACCCTTCTTTCGAGTCTTCTGCTGCGTGTGCCCTCGTTAATGAACTCGTCGACTTTGCTGCTGCGTGCTGTGTAGTAGACTACGCTGCTAGTCTGTCGCTGAGTCTGAGTCTGCCTGTCCTCGTCCGTCGAGGGTGAGTGTGCCTTGGCACGGACGTCCTTGAGGACAGGCAGGAGGAGGAGTTCCAGTGTCTGGCCCGCCGCTTCACCCCATCTCGCGTCTGTACTGCTCACCCCTGAGGGAGACCCGGATGCACTAGACATCCCGACTCCGCGCTCTTACGCGGAGGCGATAGAGGGTCCCTACTCCTCTCAGTGGCAGGCAGCTATGGATCAGAGATGGCTTCCTGGAAGTCCACAGGCACCTACGTTGACGCTGTCCCCCCTCCTGGGGCGAACATCGTCAGTGGCATGTGGATTTTCAGGGTGTGAAGCGGCCGCCGGGTTCTCCGCCTGTCTTCAAGGCGCGTTACGTGGCTCGTGGCTTCAGTCAGCGGCAGGGAGTTGACTACTTTCAGACCTTCTCCCCCACCCCGAAGATGACCACTCTTCGGGTACTGCTGCACGTTGCTGCTCACCGTGACTACGATCTGCACTCTCTCGACTTCAGCACTGCTTCTTGCAGGGCAGCCTGCACGAGGAGATCTGGCTGCCGCCCACCTGGCTTCACTGGGTCTTTCCCTCCTGGTACCCAGTGGAGTCTCCGCGCGTCCAGTCTACGGTCTCCGCCAGGCGCCGCGTGAGTGGCACGACACACTGAGGACTACGCTGGCGGCACTTGGGTTGCTCCTTCCACTGCAGACCCGTCGCTGTTTCTGTGCACCGACACTCTCTCGCCGTTCCGTTCTGCCGTTCTACATCCTCGTGTACGTCGACGACTTGGTCTTTGCCACAGCTCACACTGCTGGACTCGCTACGTGAAGTCCGAGCTGCAGAAGAGACACACGTGCACTGACCTGGGTGAACTGCGCAGCTACCTTGGCTTGCAGATCACCCGGGACAGAGCACGCCGCACCATTACCCTAACTCAGTCACACATGGTGCAGCAGGTCCTTCAGCGCTTCGGCTTCACGTACTCCTCGCCTCAGGCCACTCCTCTGCCTACTCGCCACTCGCTCTCAGCTCTACCTTCGGATGAGTCCGTAGAGTCGAGTGGCCCGTATGCAGAGCTTCGTTGCTGCCTCATGTACCTGATGACCTGCACACGACCTGACCTTGCATACCCTCTTAGGCATTCTCGCACGCTATGTTGCTCCTGGGAGGACACCGACCAGAGCACATGGCTGCAGCGAAGAGGGTTGTTGCGCTACTTGTGCAGTACGTCGGGCATTGGGGCTAGTGCTTGGAGGGCGCAGTCCAATGGTCCTCTCTGGGCACGCGGACGCTTCTTGGGCTGACGACCAGGCTACGCAGCGGTCGGTCCACAGGGTTACACCTTCAGTCTTGGTTCCGGCTCTGTTTCGTGGCGGGCTACCCGCTCGTCTTCTGTTCTCGGCTCCAGTTGTGAGGCTGAGATCTACGCCGGGGCCATGGCTGCACAGGAGTTACGCTGGCCTCACCTACCTGCTGACCGACCTTGGAGAGCCGCCTCGTTCTTCCTCCAGTCCTGTACGTAGACAACAAGGCCAATGCTGGCCTTGTGTCGAGAGCAGCGACTGGAGCACAGGACAAAAGCACATTGCTCTCCGCTACTTTCCCTTGCTCGTGAGCTACAGCAGCGTGGACAGTTGCGACTTGCGTACGTGGCCTCTGAGGCCAACACTGCTGATGTCTTCACCAAGGCACTTGCGCCTTGTGATCATCAGCGCTGCTGCACGCAGCTGGGCCTTGTGCCTGCCTTGCCTCACTTGCTCACTTCTTGACCTTGCTTTGTACCTTTACCTATATATACTCTTGCTCTTGCTTGCTTGCCTCTTGTATATCTCTATATGTGATCTTGCTATGTGAACTGGCCTTCTGGCCTTTGAACTTGTGCTCGGAATGTGTGGTGACTTTGTGATCCACCCTGAGCTTTGCTTTGCTTTGCTTGACTGGTCTTGTGACCCCTTGTTCTCCCCACTTCGCCTATGGGGGTATGTCAGAACATTATAGCTTACTTATTTGTGTAGGCTATAGTGGGGTATCCCATAGGGGGTACAACCTAATTAGGGTTTCCTATTTGTACTCACCTCGTTCATAGTTCATTTCATTCTCGTTCTTTTCTTCTCTATGCGCTTGGAATACCCACTTGATAAAGAAACGTTACATATTAGCAGATGGGTTCACGACATTGGCTTATTTCTCTCACAATTTCATCCTCAAATAGTTCAGGAAAAGCATTGCAGTTAAAACTTCAATTAGTTACAACATATTAGCGAGTGCCGCCTAAAACAAGTTAGGCGACAAAACAGTTTCCAAAACAAGATGCGGCACGGTGAGCATCTGTCGATCGTTAAGTGTGTCGAAATAGGTCCCGTTTTAGGGCCTCGGTCGCCGCTCGCTGATCGCCGTCGCGGAAGCGCCAGAGCTGCAGAGCCAGTTTCCCAGTGCCCCTCCAGTAGCCACATCCAATTCGCTCCCTCACTCTGTGTAATGTATCACCTACCTACCCTAACAACTATGTCAAATGATATATCTGCTATATATGTTTAGGCTGTAGTGGGGTAACCAATATGGGGTACAACCCTTTTTAGGGTTTCATATTTGTACCCAACTCTTTCATAGTTCATTCATTCCTACTGCTAGATTCTAACATGGTATCAGAGCACTAGGTCCGTAGGACCGTCTTTTTTTTCGGGCCCACATACCGTTGCGGTTATCGTGCTACCCCATGTGTTGCCTGCCTGCCTGCCTTGCCTTGGACGTGCTGCGCTGCGCACGCCGTCCTGTAGCCCTCGCGCTGCCAACTGCTGCCCTAGGCCAGCGCGCCGCCCCTGCAGGCCCGTAAGGCCCATGCGCCGCCCCTGCAGGCTCGTAAGGCCCACGCGCCGCCCCTGCAGGCCCGCCAAGCCCGCGAGCTGCCCGTGCAGGCCCGTCAGGCCCGCGAGCCGCCCCTGCAGGCCCGTTAGGCCAGAGCGCCGTACCACCAGGTCGCTGACACGGCCCCGCCCTGCCGCTGACGCGGCCCCGCCCTGTCGCGCTCGCGGCCCCAGCCCTACCGTCGACGCGGCCCCGTCAAGTCGCTGTCGCGGCCCTGCCCTGCCTCTGACGCGGCCCCGCCCTGCCGCCGACACGGCCCCGCCCTGCTGCCGACACGGCCCCGCCAAGTCGCAGACGCGGCCTCGACCTGCCGCCGACGCGGCTCCACCATCCGCTGTTGCGGATCCGACCTGCCGCCGACGCGGCCCCGACCTGCCGCCGACGCGGCCCGCCAGGCCGCTGTCGAGGCGGCCCTGCAGCTGACGTGGGCCCGCCCTTCCGCTGTCGCGGCCCCGCATTGCCGCCGACGCAGCCCCGCCCTGCCGTCGACGTGGCCCCGCCCTGCCGCTGTCGCGGCCCTGCCCTGCCGCCGACGCGGCCCCGCTTGGCCCCGCCCTGCAGCAGGTGCTGCGGCCCTGCCCTGCCGCTATCGTGGTCCCAGCCCTGCAGCCGACCGCCGGCCCTGCTCGCCCAGAGAGCACCTGCCCTTCCCGCCACTGGTGAGCACCTGCCTTGTTCGCGCGCTACCGCACCATCTGCCTTCTTGTCTGTCTGCCTGCCTGCCTTTCTGCCTGCCTGCCTGCCGCGCCTGCCCTGCCCGCGCTGCTGCTACTGTATCTACTTCTGCTACTATTGCTAGGCTACTGCTACTGCTACTGCTGCTACTGCTACTACTGGCGGTGGCCAGATGCAGCTCCAGCGACGTCCGCGTGAGTCTCTCACGCCCCAGCAGCTTCGTGAGTGGTACGCTAGTTGAGGTTGTGGGGGCGGTAGCAGTCGTGGCTGTCGCCTTGGAGCTGGTCAGTCGGGAGTGTTTGGCAGTGGCCAGCTGTAGCTGCAGCGGCATCCGCGCGAGACACTTATGCCCCAGCAGCTTCGTGAGTGGTACGCTCAGAGTAGAGGGTCTCGGAGTACCGTTCGCTACCCGTACGTCATTCGCACAGGTGATAGGGCTGGTCAGGCTTGCGGGACGCTTGGTCAGACACATTCCCGCTGCTTTGCCTGTCTGAGCGACGCCTGGCGTACCGAGTTTGGCGACGCGGCTGAGCTCCCCGACTGGGTGGAGCTACTTGGGCAGAGGGTAGATATATATGCTCTTGACTTTGATGCTATTCTCACTGCCACGTATGCATTGCCTACTAGTGCTGACCGTGCCTGTTACCTGTGCGTACCGCCTGATCCAGGTATAGAGCCTGCTGCTCCAGGTGCTGGTGAGGTTGCTGCTCTAGGTGCTAGTGAGGTTGTTGCTCTAGGTGCTGGTGAGGCTGCTGCTCCAGGTGCTGGTGAGTCTGCTCTCTCTGGTACTGCGCCTGCTGAGGCCTTGTACACCTTCACACTTGACTCGGGTGCTTCCCGCTCCTTCTTTCGCGACAGCACCACCCTCACGCCGCTCAGCCGGTCGGTTCCATTCTCCCTGGCAGACCCCTCTGGGGGTCCAGTACTTGCGCACTCCTCCACGGTCCTACCGTGTCCGGCTGTCCCGTCTGGCTCCCTGTCAGTTCTTCACCTACCCCCGTTCTCTACGAACTTGGTGAGTGGTGCTGACCTCCAGGACTAGTGGGTTGACCACTTCACTCCTGGAGATCAGCGCGTGACCCACTGTACGTGCTCCCGGACGGGCCGGCACCTGGCCACGTTTACCCGTGTGCCTGGCTCGACTCTGTACACACTGACTACTGTGTCCCCTCAAGTCGCTGCGTCAGCGTCTGCGCCAGGTCAGCTAGAAGCCCCCTGCTCGTGTCGCGCTTTGTCGCACCAGACCCTCCTTTGGCACCACCGCCTTGGTCACCCCTCGGTGCAGCGCCTTCGTAGCATGCACCTCCGTGTCCTTGTCTCTGGTTTTCCCAGGGTTCTCCCTCCCCTCCCACCCTCGCCTGCTCCTCCCTGTCTTCCCTGTGTCGAGAGGCGGCAGCGCGCCGCTCCTCACTCCTCCTCGTTCCCTCCCATAGAGGCTCCCCTGCAGACTCTCCACATGGACGTGTGGGGCCCAGCCCGCGTCCGTGGACAGGGCCACGAGCGGTACTTCCTGCTGGTCGTCGACGACTACACGCGTTACACCACGATCTTCCCCTTGCATCGCAAGGGGGAGGTCCCTGATGTTTTGATCCCCTGGATCTGCGCTGTTCATCTTCAGCTCCGCGAGCGGTTCGGGACGGACTTTCCTGTCCTGCGTCTGCACTCTGACAGAGGTGGTGATTTCTCCTCAGACCTCTTGGCAGCCTCCTGTGCGGAGAACGGCATCCGCCAGACGTTCACGATTCCGGCCTCTCCGCAGCAGAATGGGGTTTCTGAACGCCGCATTGGCTTAGTCATGGAGGTCGCTCGTACCTCCATGATCCATGCGGCTGCCACCCATTTTCTGTGGCTGTTTGCGGTCCGGTACGTCGCACATCAGCTCAACATCTGGCCCCGTGTCTCCTTGCCGGAGACCTCGAACACACTGCTGTGGAAGGGGAAGGTTGGCGATGCGTCGCGTTTCCGGATATGGGGTGCTTGTGCCTTTATCCGCGATACCACCTGGGACAAGATCTCCGCCCGCGCTGTTCTTTGTGTCTTCCTCGGCTTTGTCCCTGATGCGCGTGGTTGGCAGTTTTACCACCCCACCTCGCGCCGTGTCTTCCCCTCTCATGACGTCACGTTCGACGAGTCGGTTCCCTTTTACTGTCTCTTCCCCTACCGCACTGCCCCTCTCCCCCCCCCCGCCGCTCTTCCTCGCTCCAAGTGCTCCCCAGGTAGACCCCCTCCCTGCTCCCGGTCCTGCTCCTTCAGGTGTGTCTCAGGTAGACCCTCCTCCCTTGACTGCGCCGGTTGAGGTCACTGGTGACTCAGGTCCTGCTGAGGGTGGTACTGCTCGGGGTGCTGCTTCTGGGGGTGCTGAGCCTGGGGGTGCGGAGCCTGGGGGTGCTGAGCCTGGGGGTGCTGAGCCTGGAGGTGCGGAGCCTGGGGGTGCGGAGACTGGAGGTGCTGAGCCTGGGCATGAGGAGTCTGGGGGTGCTGAGCCTGGGGGTACTGAGTCTGGGGGTGCTGCACCTGGGGGCGCTGAGGCGTCTGGTGAGCGGTCTCCCTGGAGCGGCCGTCTCTGTGGTCGCTCCGTTGGTGCCTCGCCACTGCACTCTCGTCGTCGACTCCCTCTCTCCCCGCAGCAGCTGCGTGAGTGGTACGTTGGCCGCCAGGGTCGCGCTGCTGGAGCTAGGGGCCCTGCTACGGGAGGTGCTGGAGCTGGTGACTCTGCTACTGAAGTTGTTTCTGCTGGAGGTTCTGGAGTTGCTGCGGATGCTGGCGCTGAGGGTTCTGAGTCTGGTGTTGCTCGGTCTCCTTAGAGTAGCCGCCTTCGTCCGCGTATGCCTCTCACCTCACAGCAGCTGCACGACTGGTACGGTCACCGTCAGGGTCGCGCTTCTAGAGCTCGGGGCTCTGCCGCTGGAGGTATTTCTGCTGACGTCACTGGAGCTGGGAGTGGTGCTGGTCCCGGAGGTGCTCATACTGGAGGTACTGGAGCTGCTGGGGCTGGAGGTGCTGAGCCTGAGGGTGCTACTGCTGGAGACCCTGGGTCTGGGGGTGCTGCTGCTGAAGACACTGAGGCTGGAGACCCTGGGACTGGAGGTGCCGTCTCTGGGGGTGCTGCTGCTGGTGGAGCTGGTCCTGGAGGAGCTGGCGCTGAGGGTTCTGGAGCTGCCGGAGATGCTGGAGCTGCTGGGGGTGCTGGAGCTGCTGGTGCTGGTGACACTGCACAGCCGTGCCTGTTCTTTGCTCCACCGTCTCCGTCGTCTCAGCCACCGTCTGACTCTGTGCTTTGCCAGGTTCTTAGTCTCCGTTCGTCTACTGGTCTTCCATTACAGCCTGGCTCATCGGTGCCTAGCCCTTCTCCTTATACTGAGCAGATAGGGGGTCTTACTGAGCGTTGTGAGCCTGCGACTCGTCCTGTCTCGCCTGTCCGTTCTAGTCGTTCCGGTCGTCGTGTTCCTCGTTCGCGTCAGCCGGCTGTCCCCGGCACCCACCTCGTAGTCCGTTGTCCTTCCTCTCCTCCGCAGCGTGTTCCCCTGCCGTCCCCTCCTACGTCCTCTCTGCCTACCGTTCCTGAGCCTGAGTCTGACCGCACCCGTGTTGCTCACCCTACTGTCACGCGTCTACTAGCCACAACTGTCACTGACCCGTCGTTTGAGTCTACTGTTGCGTCTGCCTTAGTCGCTGAGCTTGTTGACTTTGTTGTTGCCTGTCGTCTAGACTACGCCGCTAGTCTTGTTACTGAGTCTGAGTCTGTCTGTCCTCCGTCCGTCGGGGGTGAGTGTGCTCTTGGCACGGACATCCTTGAGGACAAGCAGGAGGACCTTGAGTGTCTTGAAGCCGCTGCGCCTCATCTCGTGTCCATGCTACTTGCCCCTGAGGGAGACCCGGATGCTCCAGACATCCCGACCCCGCGCTCTTACGCTGAGGCGATCGCGGGTGCGTACTCCTTTCAGTGGCAGACAGCCATGGACGCAAAGATGGCATCCTGGAAGTCCACAGACACTTACGTCGACGAGGTTCCCCCCCCTAGGGCGAACATCGTCAGTGGCACGTGGATTTTCAGGGTGAAGCGGCCGCCAAGTTCTCCGCCTGTCTTCAAGGCTCGTTACGTTGCTCGAAGCTTCAGTCAGCGGGAGGGAGTCGACTTCTTCTAGACCTTCTCCCCCACCTCAAAGATGACCACTCTTCGGGTGCTGCTGCACGTTGCCTCTCAGCGTGACTACGAGCTTCACTCTCTTGGCTTCAGCACAATTTTCTTGCAGGGAGATCTGGCTGGGCCGCCCTCCAGGCTTCACTGGGTCGTTCCCTCCTGGTACCCTGTGGAGCCTTTGGCGGCCAATCTAGGGTCTCCGCCAGGCGCCACGTGAGTGGCACGACACACTGAGGACGACACTTGCTGCTCTTGGGTTTGCTCCGTCGACTGCCGACCCGTCGCTGTTTCTGCGCACCAACACTTCGCTGTCGCCGTTCTACATCCCCGTGTACGTCGACGACTTGGTCTTTGCCACTGCTGACACTGAGGCTCTTGCCCTGGTGAAGTCGGAGCTGCAGAAGAGACACATGTGCACAGACCTGGGTGAGCTGCGCAGCTATCTTGGCTTGCAGATCACCCGGGACAGAGCACGCTGCACCATCACACTGACTCAGTCACACATGGTGCAGCAGGTCCTTCAGCGCTTCGGCTTCACCTGGTCCTCGCCGCAGCACACTCCTTTGGCTACAGGTCACTCGCTCTCAGCTCCACCTTCGGACGAGTCCGTAGAGCCGAGTGGTCCTTACCCCGAGCTAGTGGGCTGCCTCATGTACCTGATGACATGCACTCGTCCTGACCTTGCGTACCCTCTTGGCCTTCTGGCTCGCTACGTGGCTCCCGGTCGGCACCGAAAGGTGCACATGGATGCTGCTAAGAGGGTACTACACTACCTGTGCAGTACATCGGGCATGGGGCTCGTGCTTGTAGGGCGGAGCCTAGTTGTGTTCACTAGGCACTTAGACGTTTCTTGGGTTGACAACCAGGCTACGCAGCGGTCGTCACAGGATTACACCTTCAGCCTTGGCTCTGGCTCTGTGTCTTGGCGTTCTACACGCTCGTCTTCAGTTCTCAGCTCCATTTGTGAGGCTGAGATCTATGCCACAGCCAGGGCTCCCAAGGCCCCTGGGACGCCATTTGGGCCCAGCTTGGAGCTCGGAGGTCGTCGCGAGCTCGTCAATCCCGAGGGGGGCCCTTGTCCCTTCTGAACCGCGGAATTGGGCGGCGTTTTTTCGTCCGCTGAGGTATATCATCCCAACCTCGTTACCCAGCGAGGCGTGTAAACAAATGGGTAGGCGGGTTAAGACCGACAGCGGGGGTAATACCAAGGGGGTTTCCCCATAACCTTTACCTTTACCTTACCTTTACCGTCAAATACCCCTCAAACGTCAGTTTTGCCTTCCCGAAGCCCCCCGACGCTGACGACAGTCATCGGGGCTTCTGGCCAATTCAAACAACTCTCACTAGTTCGCGTCGCGGCGCACTGATGCACTAAGCTGGAGCCACGGTAGCGAGCCTGGACGATCTGAGATCGTCGCGTCGCGTCGCCAAGGTAGCGAGCGAGCATGGGAGCCTCCCTGGAGTCGTCGTCGACGTCCTCCTCATCCCCGTCATCACCTTTTTGCACCCACCGCCGCCCAGTAGTATCTTATTCGACGAATTCGAAAGTGATTTCGGAGTCGACTCTCCGTCTCTCGCTTATTCCCGTGCTGCTCCTCGCCGCCTTTCTCGTCTTCCTGCTCTGCCCCATCTCGCCCCTCGCTCGCCTGCCCCTCGAACCCTTCCATCACACGCCGCGTAGCGATGGCCTATCTTTCTCCGCCACGTCAGAAATCGCCCTGCTGCGGCTGCTCCCACCGCTGCCGCCCGTTGCCGCGCTGCGCCTGGATGACGGAAAGTCCGAAAAGCGCCGCAGTTTGCCAAGTCGCATTCCCGGAAGAGATTCATTCAAAAAGTTTTTGCAGAAGGCGCCGCGCGGGGCAAGACAAGTGCTGGGAGATTGCGAGTGGGCGGTTGGAGGGAGGCGGCGACTGGGGGAGGGCGGTGGTGACATGCACGCGAGGCTGGCACCGCTGTGGGACATGGCGAGCCGCGTGGCGGTCAACGGGACTGTCGTCATCGTGTCCGCCAATGCAGGCGAGTCAGGAAGGGCGATTCGCGTCGTATGCACGCTACGTATCGCATCGCATCGCATCTCATCGCATCGTATTGTATCGTATCGCATCGCATCGCATCGCATCGCATCTCATCGCATCGTATCGTATCGTATTGTATGGCATGCCGACAGCGCAGGACTACGCTGCTAGAGAACCCCCCCTCACCCCCCCATTCGCCACGTCTCCCATTACCCCTTCTCAACAAGTAGGCTACGAGGAGATGCTGGAAGACGTAGCGCTGCGAGGGCGGGGCCCGACAGCATCTTTCCCTTTTGAGTCGACTCAAAAGTCAACGCTGCGAGGGCCGGGCCCCACATCATCTTTCCCCATCGTTCCCCCTCTACCCCCCACTCCCCGCTCCCCTCTGCCAAGCAGGCTACGACGAGATGCTAGAGAACTGGGCGCTGCATGCCAACAGGTGGACCTGCGCTCTCTTCCCCCATCTTCCCCTCCCACCCCCCCCTCTCCCCGCCCCTTCCCCCACCGACCAGGCTACGAGGAGATGCTAGAGAGCTGGGCGCTGCTTGCCTACAAGGCAGAGCTGTGCTTTCCGAGGCAGAGCATGACTGAACCGCCTCTCTGAACCCCCTATCCCATCCCACCCCCTCCCCCTTACCCGGTTCTTCTCGGCAGGCCACAGGGAGATGCTGGAGAAGTGGGCGCTGCATGGCAACAAGGCAAGGCAGGGCTGCGCTCCACTTCCAAGCCAAACACTGACCCGCCACTTCCAAGCCAAACACTGACCCGCCTCTGACCCTTCCTACTGCATCTCCTCCCCTCTCCCAACCCTTCCCCCCCTCCCCACAACAACCAGGCTACGAGGAGATGCTGGAGAACTGGGCGCTGCACGCGGACAAGGTGGGGCTGCGAGGGCACTACATCATCTTTGCTGCGGAGAGGCAGAGCTTCGACTATGCCAACCACAAGTGGCCGGGGCAGGTGGGGAGTGTGAGGCGTGCATGGGGCGGGTGGGGAGTGTGAGGCGTGCATGGGGCGGGTGGGGAGTGTGAGGCGTGCATGGGGCGGGTGGGGAGTGTGAGGCGTGCATGGGGCGGGTGGGGAGTGTGAGGCGTGCATGGGGCGGGTGGGGAGTGTGTGGCGTGCATGGGGCAGGTGGGGAGTGTGTGGCGTGCATGGGGCAGGTGTGGCCTTGCCCCCTCCCCCGCTCTCCGCAGGCCCTTCTGCTGGACTTGGAGGGTCAGTTTGTGCACGAAGACGAGGGAGTGGATGTCTCAAGAGCAATAGGGATCAACTCAGCAGGCTTCCACCGCGTGGCGTCCCGCCTTGCCCCCTCCCCCGCTCTCCGCAGGCGCTTCTGCTGGACTTGGAGGGTCAGTTCGTGCATGAGGACGAGAATGTGGACGTGTCAAAGGCCATCGGAATCAACTCGGCGGGCTTCCACCGCGTGGCGTCCCGCCGGGCCGTGTACATCCTGCACCTCCTCGCCTTTGGCTTCTCCGTCCTCTACTCCGATATCGACATCGCTCTCCTGCAAAACCCCCTCCCGTACTTCGCTCCCCTCTCCTCCTCTCCCTCCTCTGCCACCCCTTCACCGGAGTCCGGCTCCC
The DNA here is from genome assembly GCA_948144175.1 of Closterium sp. NIES-65. Lineage (NCBI taxonomy): Eukaryota > Viridiplantae > Streptophyta > Zygnematophyceae > Desmidiales > Closteriaceae > Closterium > Closterium sp. NIES-65. Next base: position 272,738 of record CANXME010002323.1, on the reverse strand, counting down.
CTCCTGCCGCTGCCCCGCCGAAAGAATTCGACGTGTTCATCACCGCAGATCAAGCGTGGACGAACGGCCCAGATCACACGGTCAGTCTGGCCGAGCCGGGACTCCCAATGGTCATGTGCTCCTGCTTCCTCTTCTTTCGCCCCTCAGCGGGAGCCAAGGCCCTCGCAGCCATGTGGGCTTTCAGCATGGTGGCGAGAGGGCATGAGATCGGACTAGACCAGGACCATTTACTCGATGTGATGAAGATCATGAGAGAGCGGAAGATTGAGGCGAATATTGGCGTGCTGCCCGGGAAGAAATTTCCATCAGGCGAATTGATGGCGAATGATATGATGGGGTTTCTGGGGTTGAAGCCGGGGGTGGTGATGGTGCATGCAAATTATGTGGTGGGGAAGCGGAAGAAGATCGAGCGGTTGATTGAGGCTGGCGTGTGGCTGCTGCCACCGCCGGCACCAGAGGGAGAGGAGGAGGGCAAGGGAGAGGGGAGCAGTGGCGGCAGCGGCGGTGGTGGTGCTGATGGTGACGATGCTGCTGCTGCTGCTGCTGCTGCTGCTGCTGCTGCTCCTGCTGCTGCTGGTGGGGAAGGCAAGGAGGAGGGGCAGAGAGGCGAGGAAGGGGAGGAGGAGATGGAGAGGAGGTTGATGGGAGTGGCGGAGTGGGTGCCGTCACATGTGGATGCGGTTTTGAGGGTGGCGCCTGGTGTGGCCCGGGATGGGCCGCTCATTCTCACCGTGCTCTGTCATGGTATGGCCATAATGAGTGGGTGGGTGGTTGGATGGGGGGGTGGGTGGGTGGGTCGTCCAACATTTGAAGTGCATGAGGCGGCTGAAAGCACAGCACACATGTAGATGTGGCATGCAAACTCGCTGTGGTAATTGTATTGTAGCGACCTGTGGGTGGCACAACACGTAGCTCCAAGCTCCATGCTCCATGCTCCAAGCTCCATGCTCCAAGCTCCATGCTCCATGCTCCATGCTCCATGCTCCATGCTCCATGCTCCATGCTCCATGCTCCATGCTCCATGCTCCAAGCTCCATGCTCCATGCTCCAAGCTCCATGCTCCATGCTCCAAGCTCCATGCTCCAAGCTCCATGCTCCATGCTCCATGCTCCATGCTCCATGCTCCATGCTCCATGCTCCATGCTCCATGCTCCATGCTCCATGCTCCATGCTCCAAGCTCCATGCTCCATGCTCCATGCTCCATGCTCCATGGTTGCTCCCAACTTCCGAGCTGCCTGCATCTGCGTGCATCAGATTTCACCTTTTTCTGTTTTTTGTTTTTTTTGGGAATTTCAAAAAACACACGTGTAGGCTCATGCTGCCCCAAGCTGCCTCACAACATCACTCTCATCTCATGTCATCACCTTTTCCTTTTCTTCTTACCTCTTTCCTTCCCATGACGACACATGCCTGCGATTCGATTGCTCCTTGTGGCATGACGTGGCATGGCATGGCGTGGCGTGGCATGGCATGGGCACAGCAAGCGAGTCGGATCTGTTCAGGAGCTGGCTGGGGGCCATTTCAAAGCTCGGCCTCTCAACCAACTTCCTTGCCTCTGTTGCCAGCCAGGTGAGCTTCTGTTGCCAGCCAGGTGTGCTTCTGTTGCCAGCCAGGTGAGCTTCTGTTGCCAGCCAGGTGTGCTTCTGTTGCCAGCCAGGTGAGCTTCTGTTGCCAGCCATGTGTGCTTCTGTTGCCAGCCAGGTCAGCTTCTGTTGCCAGCCAGGTGTGCTTCTGTTGCCAGCCAGGTGAGCTTCTGTTGCCAGCCAGGTGTGCTTCTGTTGCCAGCCAGGTGTGCTTCTGTTGCCAGCCAGGTGTGCTTCTGTTGCCAGCCAGGTGTGCTTCTGTTGCCAGCCAGCCAGGTGTGCTTCTGTTGCCAGCCAGGTGTGCTTCTCTTGCCAGTCAGGTGTGATCCTGATCAAACCCTCATAGCCATGCCTCAATCCCTCACCATACCCAGGCATGCTCAAGAACCTGGACTCCCCTTCCTTCTTCCTTGTTTTTTTTTGTGCCATGCGCACTTCATGATTGAGAATTCTCAGAATTGACCCCTGTATATCTGCTCTTCCACCCACGCTACTGTCCGTTCCCCATTGCACACCTCATGCGCTTTCTCCCCCCTACCCTCCCACTGTGTGACCCATAAAGAAGCATCGTTTCTGGTCCCTCCCTGCACCATCCTTAACCCGCCTTGCCTCACTGCCCCCTCCCTGCATCAATTGACGCCTCCCTGCATCCCTCCCAGCTGTCCCCCTCTCAACAACCCGTTAAGATAGGTAGCAACTACACCTCCTGTTCCAGCCTATGTATGCTGTATAGAAATGTTACAGCATTCCCTGCTCGCCCCACCCCCCTGCACCTGTCCTTCAGGTGCCATTACCTGCTAACGTCCCTGCCAGCCATGTCATTCGCCAGCCTGCCTCTGCTGCTCCTACTGGCGGCAGTGGGAGTGAGGAGAAGGCAGGGGAGAAGGCAGAGGAGAGGGACAGGCTAGCGTGTCTGCTCATGCCGGCGCTGCTGGCCTCGCGCCTCCTCGCTGCCAACATCACGGTGCTGTTCAGGTGGGTGTGGTGCGGTGGAGGGTGGGTGTGGTGCCGCCTGCTTCTACTGGGAGCACTGGGAGCAAGGAGAAAGCAGGGGAGAAGGCAGAGGGGAGGGACAGGCTAGCATGTCCTACGTTGGGAAATACGAGTATCGAGTACTATACGCTAGCGTATTATACGCTTCGTATATACGCGGTACGCCATGGCTGGCGTACTGCTGATACGCAAAAATACTCTGGTTGGGCAGGTAAAACTTTTTCCCGGGCAGGTTCCACCCTCGAAATGTAGGGAGTAGGGGTCGCCATGGCGAGGAAGTACTAAAGCTAGGAGAGTTCGAGCTCGACAAGAGTTGGACGAAATGCAAGAACAGACATGCGGGATTGAATGAAAGACGAGCTGTATAGGGATTGAGGAGATGTTCGAACGAGTGAAAGGGGGGAGGTTGGGTTTAGGAGGTTGAGAGGGGTGACGTGAGGTTGGGGATGTGGGAGGGGTTGGATTTTGAATTTAGAATTGCAGACAGGGGTTGGGTGCTGTGCGAGGTCGAGGGTTCAATTCTCGCCGTCGCAGATTCTCGCATTTTTTTTTTTTTTTTTTTTTATGGGCTGCCCCAAGGGCGTATTTTCCAACGCAATTACTCATGCCGGCGCTGCTGGCCTCGCACCTCCTCGCTGTCAACATCACGGTGCTGTTCAGGTGGGTGTGGTGCGGTTGAGGCAGGTGTGGTGCGGTGAAGGTGGATGTGCGGGCTAAGTGAGTGTGCCCGTCTCCCCTGCGCTCTTCATTGGCACAGCCAAAGCTTCAGTTATCATGCATGTTTCTAACCAGTCCTTTGGCAACCGCATTGGCTGCTTCAGCCTGCAACGGTCCACGTGACAGCGGATACCATCGGGCGAATACGAGACTTTTCCTTGAGTCTCTTCTTGACCATCGGGTCTTTGCTCATAGTGGAAGAGCAGTAATTCTTAAGATTGGAAAACGCTTAAAGCAACAAATGGATCGAAACTAAAATTTCTTCCTGGAAAAACAATCAGTAAAACTCGAAAAACCCTTCCGCTCAAGTGAATTCCACGTGACAGCGAATACCACTTCTTCGAGTCTCTTCTTGATCACCGTCTCTTGCTCTTTACGTTCCACTTGCGTTCTGCTCATCCTTCATTATTTCCACCCAAAAAAGGAAGAATATAAAAGAAAATAAAAACAGCAACAACATTTTGGTATTTACATTTTTTTTTTCCCACTTCACCCTTCCCCTCTCTCTTTTGACCCATTGAAATCTCTCACTTCCCACCACCGCCCACATCAGTGACCCCTCAACTGCATGGCTTCGCAACCCCCTGCCTTTCCTCCCAGCCACTTTCTCCGTCCTCCTCCCCTCCACCTCCCACTCCTCCACACCCCCCACTCTCAACACCACCACTCCCACTCCTCTCAACCGATCCCACCTTGGCTCTCTCTCTCCCTGGCTGTTGCTGCTCCGCTCCTCCTCTCCTTCCTCCTCCGCTCAACCCCCCCCCTCTACTTCCTCCCCCTCCACGCACTCCCTCGCCCTCTCCTGGGGGTTACAAGCATTCAAGACTCTGTCCAAAGAGCCATCTCTTTCAGACAAGGCGGAGGGGAACGGTGAGAGCACACCCCTCACGTTGTCTGTTGTTGTGCAAAGTGCTCTTAACCATGCTGTAGCACGTGTACTGGAAGGTGAAGGGGCAGGTGAAGGGGCAGGTGATGGGGCAGGTGGTGAAGGAATCGCGATCGGGGTTTTGCCTGCGTTTTTGTTTCCACCAAGTGCGGTGGTGTGTGAGGAGAGGCAGTGGGTGCAGCAGCATAGGGGGGAGGTGGTTGCGTTTCACAACAGCTGTGGGGCGAGCAGGGAGAGCAAGGCGTCAGTGCTGAAGGAGCTGCAGCTGTGGGTGGATGGTTGATGCACGTGTGCTGACGAGTTAGCATGTGTCTTTACTGTGAGGAGAGGCAGTGGGAGAAGCAGCAGCACAGAGTCGAGCTAACAACAGCCGTGGCGCCAGCAGGGGGAGCAGGGTATCGACCGCCGCTTAAGGAGCTGCAGTTATGGGTGGAAGGGTGGTGCAAGTGTGCTGGCGGGTTAGCATTGTTGTCTACCCGCATCTATACCGTATGAGGAGAGGCAGTGCGTGCAGCAGCGCATAGGGGCGAGCTAGTGGCGTTTGACAACAGGTTTGGCGTTTGCATGGAGAGCAAGGTGTCAACTCTGAAGGAGCTGCAGCTGTGGGTGGATGGGTGATGCAAAGATGCTGACGGGTTAGTGCATCTCTTTAATATGAGGAGGGGCAGTGGGTGCAGCAGTACAGAGTCGACGTGGCCCAAGCAGGGAGAGCAAGGTGTCAGTGCTGGAGCTGCAGTTGTGGATGGATGGGTGATGCACGCACGCTGGTGTGTGTGGGGAGTGGCAGTGTTGAGTTGTTATGCTCGCCAAATTTCTCAAGTGGCGAGCGTGGCGGCACCCGGCAAGTGCAAGTGGGTGGGGCCATTTGCGCCGTTGCCCGCGTTCACATGGATTTTACTGGTAAACAAACTATACAACTCGGATCACATAACCGTATAAGGCTTTGTACATGCATAGCATACTGTACAAGCCACATTTAAGGCGTGGCGGTACAACAAATCAATAAAGGCAATCATGGCTGGAAAGGTGCTCTCATGTCGGCCTGACTCTGTGTCTACCACCCATCCATGAGCCCAGTACAAACTGTTGCAAGCAACACATGCAAGTCACTGTACAAGGTACACTCCATAATGTGGCATGGCATACCTAATAACAGCTCAACTCAATAAGGCAACGGCTGGAACGGTGCTCTCATATCGGCTTGGCCCTGTGCCAGCCACCCATCCATGAGCCCGGCACATACCACCGTAGGCAGCACATGGGGCACACTCACACCATAGTCACCACCCAAAAGCTCCGCTTCTTTTCTCACCACCTCCTGTGCTTCCTCCGCCCTCCTTGCGTCTTCCACTGCTGCCTCTGCCACGGCCCACCCTCCCAGCATCTCATCCAGCCTTGGCCCCTCCCCCCCTCCTCTTGTCGCTCCAGGGCTGTTAAGGGCACCAAAGCCCTGCAGTGGCAACAGGAAGCAGGGAGGGGGGGCGGGAAAAAGATGGGGAGCGGCATGAATTGACTAGAAGGCAAAGAAGAGCTTCTCAGATGTAACTCGCAGGAGTGGAATAAGGGAGAGGGAATGAACAGTGAAACTTGCACTGAAACTTGAGACCTGTAAAGCGGCTGAGTGTGAAGAACCACCACTCCAAAGGCCAAGCTCCAGACACCACTAAGGCTGTTTTGAGACACACCAAAACAGACTCGTTTCCACCTCCCCTCCCGCACAGCGGGGCTAGAGTGACTCATCCGCAGCTCCAGAGGCCAAGCCACCGAATACTACCCGTGTTCTGAGACGCGTCACAACCATCACAACCGACTAGACTTATTACCACCTCCCGTCCTGCACAGGACGCACTGACTCACCTGCAGCTCTAAAGGCCATGCTCCCTGCATGCCCGACTGCTCGTGTGTGTGTGCACCGTCACCCCCCACAGAAGCCAAGGTGTTGCCGGGGATGAGGGAGGGCACGGATGCGAGGTAGCTGGTGAGTACACGGGGGTGAAAGAGAGGAGAGACTTGAGGGTTGAAGAATGGGAGAGCTCTCAGAGGCGACTTAACAGTCACGTCGTGTCCACCCCTCACTGCCCCCAGGATACCTCGCCCCTCGCTCCTCGTGTTGCCGAGGATGAAATGGATGCGAGGAAGCTGGTGGGTGCCGGGGGTTGAGAGAAGGGAGAGCAAAAACGGCGTGGGGGAGAGGTGTTGAGGGGTGAAGAGAAGTTGATGAGGGTTGCAGGAAGGTTGATGAGGGTGTATCCAGGACATGGCCTGGCCATAGGTCATGGCTGTAGATGGCATGGGATGGATTGGCAATGCATGGAGTGGCATGGCATGGTGTGGCATGGCATGGTGTGGCATGGCATGGTGTGGCATGGCATGGTGTGGCATGGCATGGTGTGGCATAGCTTGGTGTGGCATGGCATGGTGTGGCATGGCATGGTGTGGCATGGCATGGTGTGGCATAGCTTGGTGTGGCATGGCATGGTGTGGCATGGCATGGTGTGGCATGGCATGGTGTGGCATGGCATGGTGTGGCATGGCATGGTGTGGCATGGCATGGTGTGGCATGGCATGGTGTGGCATGGCAAGGGGGCGTCACCTCTGGTAGAAGTGCCATGAAGAGCCGTCCATGCATGCATGCGCCAGGTGCAACGCACTCGCCTCCCCTCCATCTCTCCGCAATGCCGGATACACAGCCCTCACTAATCCCACACTGCTGCTACCAGCACCAAAAGCAGCTGGACCAGTAGAACCCGCAGCAGCAGCAACGGCAGCACTGTGTGGAGTATCTGGCGTGATCTCGTGCAGAAACACATACCCACACTCCTTCAACTCCCCAGCCCATTCCCTCGGATCAACCACCTCCGCACCTCTTCCCCTCCCCAATCCCTTCCCACCACCACGCACCTCTCCACCTCCCCTCACACCTCTCCAATCCTGCACACCCCTGTCGCCGCCCTCCTTCCTCAAACCACCACCCTGACTGCCACTCCCCCTGCTGTTTTCAGGGTAGACTCGCACGGCTGTACCCCCCCCTGCTGCTGCAGCGCCTGCCCCCAGCAGGCGGTCAAAGGAGGTGAGCTTGAGCGAGGCAGGTGGGGGAGAGGGGCGGGAGGAGGGAGCGTGAGAAGCGGGAGGAGGGGGAGAGGGCGGTGGAGGAGGGGAGGGCAGCCACAGGGGTCTGAGTGGAAGGAAGGGAGGAAGAAAAGGGAGAAAACAAGTTAGACGCCTAAGAGATCGCATAAAAAATCGTTTATAACCAGAGGGTACTCGCACACAGCTGTTCCCCCCCCTGCTTCAAGCAGTCGGTCAAATTTTGAAGCGCCACCAAAGGAGGTAAGCTTGAGTGGGGTGGGAGGGGGAGAGGGGCGGGAGGAGGAGAGCAGGAGGAGAGGGAGAGGGAGGGGGAGGAGAGGAGGGCAGCCACAGGGGTCTGCACAGGGGAAGAGGGAGGAAGAAGAGGGAGGGAGGGAGGGAGCAAGAGGGGACGATCTTTTAGGTGACACAAAAATCGCCTGTAAGCAGTGGGGTTCGAGTGTGGGGGGAGGGAGGAGGACTTTTGAGACGTCTTATTAGGAGGGAGGAAGGGAAGTGCGAGGGGCTGAGTTCGGGGGGGGGGCATGGGAGGGGTGAGGGGCAAGATAAGGGTGAGGTGCATTTGGAAATTACGGGGGGATTTTTAGTCAACTCAATAGTTAAGGGAACAAGTAAATCACTCGTGGTGGCGGACAAGAGAGAGGTCCATGGGATGGGGGGGGGCATCTGACAGATGAGGCATGGGAGGGGTGAGGGAGCAAGTTTGTATGAGGTGATAGAAAAAACATGGGCAGATGGAACGGAAGTCACACATTGGGGGGGAAGGAGCGACAGGTCCATGCGGGGGGCGTCGGACACATCAGGGAGGGATGCAAGGCTGGACGAGAGGGAAGCACATTGGGTGGGCAGCCAGCCTGCCACAGGGAACACGTCACTCACACGTGGGAGGGGAGGAGTGCGAGGTCCATGGGAGGAGGTGGGGCATCGGACACATCGGGGAGCGATGCGAGGCTGGGCGAGAAGGAAGCAGACGGCATGGCTGCTGCTCCCATCATTCCACCCCCCTCCACTCCCCTCCCTCCACTCAACCCCAGCTGCCCCTGTTCCGCCCCCACCTCCCCCGCCTGAGCGCCCCTCCCTGTGGCTCCATGCAGGTGCTGGTCCGACCCCACTTCCCACATGGCTGCCTGCCCTGCCCAAGGCTGGAAGTGACCCAGAAAGCTGGCAGCTCGTAAGAAGAGACAGAGAAAGTGGAGGGGAAAGAGCAGCATAAGATGAGAGTGCTGTGCCAAGATTCAACTAAACCAATGACTACACAACTCACAGGTTGATAGCGTCTTGCTTCTCAGCGTCTGTGATGGCATTGCTGTAGTACCGATGCAGCGACTTGAGCACCTCCTGAGACTGCAGCGTAGACCGCCACGTGCCGGGCCGCTCAGCAATCACCAGGTTGTGCGCCGCCGACCCCCCATACTGCAGTGCCAGGGCGTCCCCCATCGCGATGTACATCCCCTGCAGCCGCCTCCCCACGTCGCTCTTGCTGTCCAGGTGCGGCGAATCTGTGATTCCCAAGGAGTAGAGCTGGTGGGCAAGGGCCTCTCGACCGAACACGAACTGGGCCACGTTGGTGCGGTCCAGGCAGTCCAGACAGTTGGTTCGGACTATTCCTTGCTGCAGCTGTGGGGGACGCACCCATCTCCCTGCCTCCTCCTCCTGCGCTGCTGCTGCTGCTGCAGCTGCTCCTCCCTTGCTGCTTGGTCTGATTCCGCCCCCCTCCTCCGGTCTGGTTGTGCTGGGTACAGCAGCAGCGGCGGCAGCAGCGGGAGGGGCGGCGGGGCGGGACGAGAAGCACGTCTTGGTGGCAGCCCTGGGGAGATTGCATGCATTGGGGAGACAGGGGAGGGGGAGGCGCAGAGGAGATGGGAGGCAGAGGAGAGGCAATGGGAGGAAATGGGACAGAGGGAGGGGCGGTGGGGCGGAAAGAGAAGCAAGTCTTGGTGGCAGCCCTGGCGATGTGGAGACAAGGCAGGTGATCGGGCATAGAGGAGATGGGGGCACATGGGATGAGGAACAGAGGACAGGGGGCATGGAAGAGATGGGGAACAGAGGAGAGGAGGAAACAAAGGGCATGCAGGTGAGAAGCAAAGCATGCTCTGTGACCAACTGTGGTGCGGGCCAGAAGAGGGGGGAAGAGGAAGTCAACGAGCTGTAGAGGTTGGAGGAGAGGAGAAATCAACAGGATTGAATCTCAAGTTTGCATGTGACACTTGCAAGTTGCAGCAAAGGAAATGATCATCTGCTGCTCACAAGTAGAGATTTCCAGTCCAGCTCCGTTCTGTGCTGGAAAAACAAGGTGAATTTTTTCAGGTGAAAACAACAGAGGGCGCACCTGGCGAGCTGGCCGGAGTAAAAGAAGCCAGTCTTGGCAAGGCACTCTCTAGCGATCGCTGCCAGCGCACCCAACACCCCCTCCGCCACACTGCCCTTGCTCCCACTGCTGCTGCCATTTTCCGCACTGGCGCTGGTGCTATTGCCGCTGCCACTGCTTGCTTGGACGTTGGTGCCGCTGGTGTTGGTGGTGCGAGGAGAGAGCGAAGGAGGTGAGAGCGAGAAGGAGGAAGCAGAAGGGGAGGACGGGGGGATGAGGGAGGAGGAGGAGGGGATGAGGGAGGAGGAGGGGAAGGAGGAGAAGGGACTGGGATGACTGGTAAGGGTGTGGAGTGTGGTGGGTGTGTTGGGAATGGTGGGTACGTTGGGAGTGGTGGTGAGAGTGCTGAGTGCGCTTGCTGCAGCACTGGTGACCCCTGCTGGAGTGGTGCCTGCGTTTGCACTGCAGCAGAAGGGGAAAGAGGAGTGTATGGGCGGCGAGGGGAAACAAGGGGCCATATTAAGGTCGAAACTTGTACTTTATTGCTGAAACGCAGGTGCTTGTCGCGTTGCAGCACTGGTTACCCCTGCTGGAGTGGTGGCCGCGTTTGCACTGATGTATGTGAAGTGAGGGGGAACGAGGGGACATATCAGAGGTCAAGATCAAAATGGGTACAGCATTACTGGTGAACTGGGTTACCGTCTCGCTGCGGCGCTAGCGACCCCTGCTAGAGTGGTGGCTGCGTTTGCACTGATGTGTGGGAAACTATGGGGGGAGGGGGCGAGAAAAACAAGTTCTGCATCAATAAGAACTGGGTTAATATGTGCTGCAGCACTGGTGACCCCAGCTGTAGTGATACTTGCATCCGCACTGATGTGTGGGAGACGCATGTACACCACACTGTTCACGTCTTGCCGTACCTGGAGAAGTCCAGTGGATCTAGGTGAGGGAAGAGTTGTGGACAGCACGCGGTTGACACATACGCGACTGCCGTGCGATATGCGCACGACTGTTCACCTCTTGGCATAGAGAGACAAGTCCCACATTTCTTTCAGATATTAAAACCCGCAGACCAAGAAAGCCCAAATTGGTTCAACCTTCCGAACTTCGGTTGACTGTGATGTGACTCTGGCACCCAAAATGTTGGTCAATTGCATTTCTCGTCCCAACCAACCAACCTTCCTAACGTTGAACTTCCTGGCCCGCCGGTTTTAATGCGCGTTTGTGTTCACCTCTTGGCATAGAGAGAGAAGTTCCAGTGGATGAAGATGAGGGCGGAGTGGGGAGGCAACACGCAGTTGACATATACGCCACTGCCATGCTGTATGCACAGGACTGTTCACCTCTTGGAATGTTGTGGGTGACACTGTTCACCTCTTGGCATGTTGTGGGTTACACTGTTCACCTCTTGGAATGTTGTGGGTGACACTGTTCACCTCTTGGCATGTTGTGGGTAACATTGTTCACCTCTTGGAATGTTGTGGGTAACACTGTTCACCTCTTGGACTGTTGTGGGTAACACTGTTCACCTCTTGGACTGTTGTGGGTAACACTGTTCACCTCTTGGCATAAAGGGAGAAGACTCACCTCTTCTCCAGATGAGTTTTCTCACTCATGCACACAGCGAAAAGGGTCACCTGTTGGCATGTGCACAAGACCACTCACCTCTTGGTGTATCGGGAGAATTCCCAGCGAGTGTAGGTGACATGACATAACATGTCGGGATGTCGGGATAACGTGACATGGCATGTGCACAAGACTGTTCACCCCTTAGCATGCACACAAGACCGCTCACCTCTTGGCGTAGCGGGAGAAGTCCCAGTGGATGTAGGTGAGGGCGGAGGGGCGGGGCAGCACGCGGTTGAGATACGCCACTGCCATCGCGAACTCCCTCCGAAGAATCATCTCACGAGGGTGCTTCTCCACTGTCTGGAAGGGGAGATTGAAACACAGGAGATGGGAGAGGGGAGATGGGAGAGAGGTGCTTTGTTGGAGTTGATGCACGCAATATGTCATGACAGCGAGGGATCACAGTAGCAAGCTGCCGCTTTCAAATCATCTCCCTCAGATGGTTCTCCGCTGTCTGACAGGGAGGGGAGAGGAGGGGAGAGGGGATAGGGGAGAGGAGAGGGGAGAGGGGATGGGAGAGGGGAGAGCAGGCACGGAGGAGAAGTGTAAGGAAGAAGAAGAAGAGCAGGGATGAGGTGGCAAGACAGGTTTGACAAATTCGAGAGGAGCCGCTGCAGTGGTAGAGTGGAGTCCTTGCTCTCACTCAACAACCTGCAGCGCTTCACACACGGCAGCGCTTCACACACGGCAGCGCTTCACACACGGCAGCGCTTCACACACGGCAGCGCTTCACACACGGCAGCGCTTCACACACTGCAGCGCTTCACACACTGCAGCGCTTCACACACTGCAGCGCTTCACACACTGCAGCGCTTCACACCTTGCAAAGCTTTCAGTCTAATCCTTGATGAGGTTGAGGATGATGATGGGGTGGGGCGGCCGTACCGCTCCATGAGGTAAGGAGGGCAGAAGGCACCGTGGCGTCCCGCACTGCACCGCACTGTACCTTGATGAGGTTAAGGATGATGATGGGGCGGCCGTACCGCTCCATGAGGTTCTCAAAGTGCAGCCGCGCTGCCGTGTACATGGGGTCATAGCGATGCACTGCACTCATGGAGGCGCGGGGGGAACAAGCATGGTGCAAGTGTGTGAACCAGTGCGGCCTCCCAAATGCACGTGGATACATGGACCAATATAGCAGGGCAGTGATGTTGTTATAGAGGCGGATTCGATCGCAGCAAACCAACTGAGGTCGCTCGTGCCTAGATCTGAATGGAACCAACCAGATTAAACTAGGAGAGAAAAAAGAAAAGAAGAAAAAAAAACGAGTAGAAGAAAGACTTAGTTAATAGCAGTGCAGTGCACTGAGGTATGGTTGCACGGTGAGGAGGCATATGGCGCAACATTACTCAAGTGCGCACATGGGGGGAGGGTAGCAGTGCACTGCTCACAGTGACATGGTTCCAGAGAGTGAATCGGAACAGTGAGGTGGGATACAATGAGGACACGCCTACACCGCACCACTCACCCACCGCACTGCGCCACTCACCCACCGCACTGCGCCACTCACCCACCGCACAGCACCACTCACACACGATGTCTGGCTTGGGGCTGAGTCTTGATGCCTGCTGCGACCAGAAGAGGGGAATGGATCCCCTCACCTGCACCACACTCGCCATCGCTGGCACCGCTGCTGCTGACGCCGCCCCCACCGCTGCCACCGCCACCGCTGCTGCTGCCGCTGCTGCTGCCGCTGCCGCCACCGCCGTCGCTTCTGCTGGTGAACTTGTAACTGCTGCGTCGCCTGCAGAACCATCCATGAAAACAGGTGTTATCTGGGAAAGGTATTCTCTGGGGCTGATAGGAGGAGGGTGAGTTGTGGAGGAGGGGAGGGATGGGAAGGGCTGGATGAGCAGAAAAGGCGAGGAGGAGGCAGGGGAAGGGGGTGGCGACGTGGCATGTTGCTGCTGCCTATGATGGTAAATGGATTGGTGTTGCTGGGGATGAGAGGTGGGGACGGATGGGTGAGTGGAAACAGGCATAGGCTGACGGTGCAATGCGGTAGGTAGGATGGGTTCACGGTGCAGAGCGGTGGGAGGCGGTAGGATGGGTTCGTGGGAGTGGTCGAGCAGCAGCTGCTCCACCTCCACCTCGTTGGCCACTCGCCCCCGGTCGTTCACCCCCCTCTTGAGATAACGCGTGCCGGCAAAGTGGCGCGAGCGGCGGGCGATTAAGACAAGTGAGATGACCCGCCCGAAGATGGACATGCGCTCCTGCGAGGGAGAGGGGCCAGGGGGGGCACGGAAAGCCGTTGACCCCTCCCTTAAGGTACTTTGTTCCGGTCCGGACAAGTGGCGCAAGTGGCACGAAGAGGGACAAGTGGCGCAAGTGGCACGAAGAGGGACAAGTGGCGCAAGTGGCACGAAGAGGGACAAGTGGCGCAAGTGGCACGAAGAGGGACAAGTGGCGCAAGTGGCACGAAGAGGGACAAGTGGCGCAAGTGGCACGAAGAGGGACAAGTGGCGCAAGTGGCACGAAGAGGGACAAGTGGCGCAAGTGGCACGAAGAGGGACAAGTGGCGCAAGTGGCACGAAGAGGGACAAGTGCCGCAAAGTGGCACGAAGAGAGACAAGCTATTAGCTTCACCAATATGACCACTGAGCACTGAGCAGCAAGGAGCAAGGGGCAAGCAGGGAGAAGCAGCCCACCTGGTGGAAGAAGCCGTGGGAGAGAGTGAGAGTCCAGCGGTTGGTGCCGAGGGCATGGCGGATGGGGCGTGTGAGGAAGGCGTTCCACACAAACATGTGCTCGTGGGCCATGTGGGCCATGTGATCCATATGGGACATGCAGCTGCTGCCACACTCGGTGCACCCGGCGACGGTACGGCAGACGTTGTCTTGTAGCGAGCGCATGACGGGGTAGGAGTGCGAGTAGAAGAAGTCCTTTGTGAGGTCCACCCCTGACAGCAGCCTCTTGTACCTGGTGTGAGGAGAAAAGAGTATTGAGCGTGCTGTGGGTGAGATTGAGGCATGAGAGTGAAATAAGAGAAAATGGGTAGGAGTGGGAGTAGAAGAAGCCTTTCGTGAGGTCTACGCCTGACAGCAGCCTCTTGTACCTGATGTGAGGGGGGGGACATGGGGGCGTTGAGTGTGCTGAGAGTGCTGAAAGTGTTGAGAGTGCTGTGAGGGTGAGGTTGGAGCGTGAAAGATGAAAAGAGGGTAGGAGTGGGAGTAGAAGAAGTCTTTTGTGAGGTCCACGCCTGACAGCAGCCTCTTGTACCTGACGGAGGGAGGGATGAAAAGAGAGGCGAGGACGCCTGAGAGGGGAGTGGAAGACGCCCTTTGTGAGATCCACGCCTGGAGCAGGGCAGAGGGATGAGAGACAAGGGAAGGAGTGCGAGTGGAAAAGACCTTTATGAGGTCCACTCTGACAGCAACCTCTTGTACTTGATGAAAAAAAAAAAAGGGGCGTTGAGGGAAGCAGGGTGGAGGGGGCGGCCTCACAGCCACGTTCATGTGCACAATCACCATTGCTCCTCACCGCTCCTCACCGCTCCTCAGCCCTGCTGACTGCAACTCGCCGCTCATCACGACCGCTGCTCCATGGTGCTGGAGGCTGCAGTGAGTCACCCTACAACGAGAGTGGACTACGGAGGAGAGCACGGGGTTGTGCGGGTGATCGTACGTTCTACTAGTTTCCTTACTACTTGATGTGTTCACAAAGAAATTTGGCAAGAGTTCCACTGAGAAATTGAAAAGAACATTGAAAATAGAGTACAAAATGAGGCAAGCAAGTCGATATGACTAGAATGGCACTGCAACCCCTAGCAAGCATTCTGAAAAGCGAATTGCCAGCGCAGCATCAGAGCGGCTCGCCAACGCTGAAACAGTGTGGCCTGCCAGCATAGCAGAAGGGCGACGTGCCAACGCTGCAGCAAGGCGGCCTGTCAGCGTTGCATTCGCGGGTGAATATCTGTGCACAGGTGCGCACCTACCAAGTAGGTGCAGGTCGACGGTTTCACCGTCAGGCACATTGCGTAAGGGCCACGTAGAGAACGTGTCGACGATTTTGCCAGATGTCCACCGTCGAGCACGTACTGCCGTTCCACAGGTCGACTTTCGCTAAAACCTCATAAGCGAAATTCGCATGCCTTCACAGAGCTTCGCAGTCGCGTCAATTCGACCAGTTCACCAAGACTAGGCTCGCCGAACAGCACCCCTTGATCAGAGAACGAGGCTCGTCGAAACGGACTCCGTTCGTCAGAGTTCGCGCGACTCACTAGCCGATTAGAGGGCGAGCTCGTCGAACATCACCCAGTCGACTGGAGCTCGTCGATATGCTAGCCGATTAGATGACAGCCTCCTCGGAAACCACCCATCGTTTCAGAGAACGCGGTGGTCGACTAAACCTGAGAACCCATTCGACAGCCGCTTTCGTCGAATTCACCATGGCGTTGCAGAGAATGCCTGCGCCCAAGCGAGTGCAGGGCCTTTCAATTCGACAGAGGCCACATGTGTGTGCACGGTCGCATGAGGCACGGTGAGCACCAGACCACCAGACTCTCCTCTATGCGGAACACCACATGCTAAGGTAAGGGTCACACATCTGCTCTGCACCCCTCCCTCACTAGTCCTCACGACTGCTCACCACGCCGCGTCTCTCCTCACCACACCACACCGCATCTCACCGTTTCTCACCGCTGCTCTGTTTGTGGTGCTCGTGTGCACGCTGGTGTGCGGCACGGTGAGCACCAGTCTTTCCTTTATGCGAAAAAACGCATGCTGGGGGGCGACGTTCACACCTCTGCACCCCTCCCTCACCGCTCCTCGCCACTTCTCACCAATCGTCACCGCACCTCGCCGTGCCTCACCGCTCACCACCGCTGCTCACCGCTGCTCCATGGTGCTGGAAGCCACGCTCGTGTGCACGCTGGCGTGGGGCACGGTGAGCACGAGACTCTCTTCGATGCGGAACACTGCATGCCCCCTCATGCACCCCACCTGCCGCCGGCGCCGCACCAGAATGAGGTACCAGGGCTCTAGGAAGCGCACACACCCTGCCGATGGGGGAGGGGAGAACAAAGACAGACAAGGCAGAGAGTAAGGCAGAGAAGGGAACAAGCAAGGCCGAGAGTATTTTTGAGGCGCTTCAAAATGAGGCGCCTCAAAAATAAGGCGGAGAGAGGAATAGGCAAGGCAGAGAGTAAGGGAGAGAGAGGAACAGGCAAGGCAGAGAATAAGGGAGAGAGAGGAACAGGCAAGGCAGAGAGTAAGGGAGAGAGAGGAACAGGCAAGGCAGAGAGTAAGGGAGAGAGAGGAACAGGCAAGGCAGAGAGTAAGGGAGAGAGAGGAACGGGCAAGCAAAGTGTGGAAAAGGCAAGGCTGAGAGTAAGGCAGAGAGAGGGTTGCTTTTGAGAATTCCTGGAAGATGGCCGTGGGGTGGGCATGGTAATGAGTGACTAAGAGCTAGAGAAGAGTGCTTGGAGGAGCGAGGGAGAAGGGAGGAGACCAGAGGGGCCACACTAGAGTGAGGGACTGACAAATTGGCACTCACCAGTCACGCACGCCCAAAGCAAGTACCCGCGGTTCTTGAAAAGCCATTTATTGGACATAGACTCATCAGCAGTCCCATCCCATACTGCTTAAAAGCCTATTCACCAACTCACCAACGATGCCATAGGCCTCGGTGACAAGGCGAAGGCCCCCCAGCTGCAATTGTTAGGCAACTCATCAGAACCAATCCATAAGCAGTCCCATACCCTCTATAAGCCTCCTCGCCAATTCACCGACGCACAGACTCACCAACGATGCCTTAGGCATTGGCAACGAGGCGAAGGCCCCCGGAGCTGCGATTGTTTCAAGTCAGACTCAATACACACACCCATCAGCAGTTCCATACCCCATATAAGCCTCCTCACCGACTCACCAACTCACCAACGATGCCATTGGCCTTGGTGACAAGGCGAAGCCCCCTGAGCTGCGACTGATTCGACTCGACTCAATACGCATCAGCAGTTCCATACCTTATAAGCCTCCTCACCGACTCACCGACGATGCCATAGGCCTTGGTGACCAAGCGAAGCCCCCCGGAGCTGCGATTGCCCTCTGCGAGTTGCTGCAGCAGAGCAGAGCACTGTCGAGCGGTGTACACCGTCGGATCCTCCACCAGCACCAGCTCCGACGGCTCAGATCGGTCAATCTTGAGGATGCGCTTCTGATCCTTGTTCTTGCCCCGACCCACTATGTAGAAACGCTGTGGAAGGTGGGAAGGGGGAGGAAATGGAAAAGGGGGGGAACAGGGATGGAGAAAGGTATGTATTGAGTCGACGCAAAACGCTTCTGATACTTGTTCTTGCCTCTACCCATTATTATGTAGACGCGCCGTGGAAGGTGGGAAGGGGGGAAGTTAACGGAAACCGGAGGCGGGAGGAATGGAAAAGGTACGATTTGAGTCGACGCAAAACGCGTCTGATCATTGTTCTTGCCCCTACCCAGTACGTAAAAGCGCTGAAGGGTGGGGAGGAGGGAGAAATGGAAAAGGACGGGGGAGGGATGGAAAGGGTATGTCTTGAATGGATGCAAAACGTCTCTGATCATTGTTCTGGATGGTTTGTACAAGCACTGAAAGGGAGGGGAGGCGGAAAGGAAATGGAGGAGAGGAAAATGGGGAGGGGGCGGGGGAGGGAGAGGGAATGAGCAAGAGGGGGAGGGGGAGGGGGTTGAAGTGGTTGTGTGTGCGCACACCATGCCGCGCAGATCATGCCGCGCACTACACAGCGCGCCGCCTTCCAGCGCACGCAGCGCAGCGAGGCTCGCCGCAACGGGCGGCACGCACCGCTTGGGTCTCGTAGACGAGAAACTTCTCCAGACACGCGTCGCTCTCCATCGCGTCAGCCGCGCCGCCCGCCACTCGCCGCTCACGCCGCTAGCCACTGGCCCCTCGCCACCCGCCGCGTCAGCCGTGCCCCGCGTCACCGCGCCACTCGCCACTCGCGCCGCTCGCCACAGTCCCCTCGCCACCCGCAACGTCAGCCGCGCCGCTCGCAACTCGCCGCCGCTCGCCGCTCGCCGCCCGCCGCTCGCCGCTCGTTCACTCGCGCCACTCACGCGGGGCGGCGCTCGTTCACATGCGCCACTCACGGGGGGGCGACGCTCTCTAAGGACGCGGCACCTGTTTGGCATTTGCCAGGATCGATCGTGGGAGGGGATCGATGTGCCACTTGTACAGTGAATTGGCGACGTCGTCAATGCCTGGTATCCGTCTTTCGCAAGACGTCGAAAATGTACAGTAAACTGGTACCCTGGTACCTACAGCTCGCACGGTCGATGTGCTGTGGTGCACACATCGACCGTGCGTTTGGGTTGGCGGGAGAGCACATCGCGCCACAGGTGACAGCCGCGATCGATCGGCGTCGTCCACGGTCGCAGGCCAAAAAATTTCGAGTCGTTGCGAATGAAATTGCTGGGCGACTAGCTACGCTCTGCCCTGATTGGCTGCGCGTTGCAGTGTGTTGGTGTATTCCGACGCAGCTCCAACCTGCCCGACCCTGCAATTTCAATCCTGGCACCTATAGCTCGATGTGTCTACCCCACTGCAAATTTGCTGTGTGGGCACATCGGTGTGCCGATCGATGTGCCACGATCGATGTGAGGCCCTGAACCCTCCCCGATCCTGACAAAATGAAAACATGTACCGCGTCCTAACAATGTGTAATCCAGTGGTGTCTAGGAATTCGGTTTAATGGTGTATAGGTATTTGGTGTAATTTAGTGGTTGTTACGGGTGCAATGAATCTAGGTAGCGAGAATTGCGCTAAGGTGTCAAACGAGTACAAAATGTGAGCGAAGGCATGAGCGAACATTTATACGCGAAACATGCAAAACGGTAACGCGGTGCGTGCG
Organism: Closterium sp. NIES-65; assembly: GCA_948144175.1. Lineage (NCBI taxonomy): Eukaryota > Viridiplantae > Streptophyta > Zygnematophyceae > Desmidiales > Closteriaceae > Closterium > Closterium sp. NIES-65. The sequence continues at coordinate 253,691 of CANXME010002323.1, read as the reverse complement.
AGCTTGCTAGTGCTACGCTGGAGCGAGGCTCGGGCTAGCCCCGAAGCGTAGGCCGATACGGCCATGCCAGCAGTGCGAGGTTTGGCAAAACAGTGCGCGCGAAGTCGGCGAAGTTCCGTTAGCAGTAACGGGCGAACAATCGGCTGTTGCTGTACGCGATGTAGTCGGCCCCGTAAGGAATGCCGAGAAAATTCCTTACACTACCCCCCCCCCCTTAAGAAGCCCCCTCCGCTACGCGAGTGCGTGTATATCGCGGAATCCCCGGCTCCTCAGGTACACTTGCAGGGCAGGGTGATTTTCGATGTTGCTCAGGGGCACCCAGCTATCTTCAGTTGGCGTGCGGTCTTTCCAGCGAACGAGGAATTCAATCCTCCTGATTCCCGTGGGGTGGCGGATCCGATGGCTCAGAATTTTGTCGGGCTCGATGATCGGCTCTGATGCAGGGCGAGTCATTGATTGTGGCCGGTGACGCGGCAGTTGACTTGTGGTCGGGATGTATGGGCGAAGTAGGCTGACGTGGAACGACGGGCTGATGTACCAGTCGGTTGGCAATAGTAGGTGCGCGGTGACGGGTGTGATCATGTGACTGATTTGGAATGGTCCACAGTAGCGCGGTCGTAATTTTGGTACGTCAGGCAGTCGCAGATTTTGCGTGTCAAGCAGCACGTAATCTCCAGATTGGTACGTGACAGGACGGCGGTGGCGATCAGCGTTGCGCTTAGCGATGACGTTGGCCTTTTTTATTGCTTCGGCGGCTCTGGCGCGGGCAGCTTGCAGGATTTCGGCGAATTGTTGTGCACGTGGCGTTGGGTTGTCCGGACTCGGCGTCATGGGTACTGTGGGGTTTTGCCCATAGTTCAGGTAGAACGGGGACTGCTGCGTCGTGGCTGATGTGGCGTTGTTGTACGCGAACTCGATCAGCGGCAGCTGCTGCTCCCAGGTCGTGGGGTCGACACACGTGGCACGAATCAACTGCTCCATCGTCTGATTCGTCCGTTCCGTTTGGCCGTCGGTCTCGGGGTGGTACGACGAACTGAACTGTAGCCTGGTCCCGAACTGCTCCCAGAGGTTCTTCCAGAAGTTGCTGGTAAACTTCGTGTCCCTATCGCTGATAATTGCTGCTGGTATCCCGTGCAGGCGAACAACGGCTGCGATGAACAGGCGAGCGGTCTCCTCGGCCGAGATCGACTTTTTGCACGCAGCGAAGTGTGCCATCTTCGTCAGCCTATCCACGACGACCATCACCGCGTCGTTACCCCCAGGGTTCGAAGGTAACCCTGTGACGAAGTCCATGGTTACTTGCTACCAGGCGCGTTCGGGCGGTGGTATCGGCTGCAATTGACCCGCCTTCCGCTTCCTTGCACTCTTTATCACCTGACACGTAGGGCACGAGCCCACGTGCTGCTGTACGTCGGTCAACAGCTCCGGCCAGTAATAGTACCGCTGCAGTTGCTGTCGTGTTTTTTCTACCCCGAAATGTCCCGAGGTAATCCCGTCGTGTGCCTCCTGCAGCAGCAGCTCCCTCAGTAGTGAGTACGCGGGTACCCAAATGCGGTTGGTGCCTGTTTTTACGTAATAGACTCCTCTTGCTTCTGCCAGTTGCTGTGAATTTCCGGTCGTGAAGAATGGGTCGGTGCGGTATCCGTGGGTGAATAGGCCAGTTAAAAGCGGGTTGGTCTGGGCGAGTAGGATGGCGTGGAGTTGGGCGTTGGGGCGGGTGAGAGCGTCGGCGATGTTGGATGCGCCTTTTTTGTACGTAACGGTGTAGTGAAAGTTGGACTCGAGATAGTCCAACCAGCGAATCTGTCGTGGGTTGAGATTCGGTTGGGCGCGAAGGTACTGTAGCGAGCGGTGGTCTGTCCGTACTGTCACGTCGGCGCCAGTCAGGTAACATCGCCAAACTTTGAACGCGTGCACGATCGCTAGCATCTCGCGGTCGTGTATCGGGTAGTTACGTTCGGGCGGGTGTAGTTTGCGGGACTCGTACGCGATTGGCTGGAGGCCGTTCCCGAAGTCCTGCAACAGTACTGCTCCCACAGCGATGTCACTTGCGTCGGTGACGAGCTCGAACGGACGGTGGGGATCTGCAATGTGAAGGACGGGCGGGGAGCACAAAATACTTTTGAGGGCCGAGAAGGCAGCTTGCTCTTTCTCTCCCCACGTGTACTCAACCCCCTTCCTCAGCAGGTCGGTCAACGGGGCAGTCAGCTTCGCCATGTCGGGGACGAACCGGCGCACGTAGTTGACGAACCCCAGGAAACTCTGCAACTCGGTCAAGTTGGTCGGCGCGTGCCAAGCCTGAATCGTCGCAATTTTCTTCGGGTCTATTTCCACTCCTGCAGCTGAAATAACATGTCCCAAAAACTCCACGCGGTCCTGTAAAAACTCACACTTAGATGCTTTGGTCAGTAGGCGGTTCTCACTCAGGATTTTAAAAACTGCTTCGATGTCTTGTAAGTGCTGTGCTCTGTCAAGGCTGTAAATCAGTATGTCGTCCAGATAAACGATGACGCACTTATCTAAAAGTGGGCGGAATGCTTCGTTCATGGTCATTTGGAAAGTGGCGGGGGCGCTGGTCAGTCCGAATGGCATGACGGTGTATTCGAAGGATCCGTAGCGTGTTCGGAATGCGGTTTTAGGGCAGTCGGGTGGGTTGACGCGGATTTGGTGGTAGCCTCCTCGGAGGTCGATTTTCGAGAAAACCCGGGCTGTGCGCAGTTGGTCGATCAGTTCGTCGGCTCGTGGGATGGGGTAACGGGATTTGATGGTAATCCTGTTCAGTGCCCGGTAATCGATGCACATGCGAAAACCCCCGTCCTTTTTCGGTGTGAACAGTATTGGTGCGGCGAAGGGCGACGAGCTAGGGCGAATGAATTCTTTCTCGAGCAGGTAATCGAGCTGCTTCCTTAGTTCGTCTAGTTCGGGTTGGGTCAGTCTGAAATGTCGCTGTACTGTTGGCTGTGCCCCCGGTTCCAGTTCTATCCTGTGATCGTGCGGTCGCTGAGGTGGCAGTCCCGTCGGTAAGTCATCCGGGAAGATGTCACTGTATCGTGTTAACAGTGCTGCCAGATCACTCGGTACGTCAGTCAGCAGTTTCTGTAAATCCCCTCCCTTGTCTGCTGCCTCGGCTTCCCGAATGTCAACCGCGTACACGTCAGCTCCGGCCGCTACAGCGCGTTTCATCGTGATCACATTGACACGCACCGACGAAGACCCAGGCGAGCCCCAGCGAGGTAAGGCGATGTTGTTACCGTTTACTCGCACGGTGCAGTCACCCGTCGTCCAGTCAATTCGCGGATTGTGTCGTCGCAGCCAATCACGCCCGAGTAAAATGTCGGTTCCGTCGAGGGTCGTTGCGTGCATTTCCTGACTAAACGTGAAGTTACCCCCGCATCGAATCCGAACTCGGTCTACGCGTTCCCGTATTGCCAGCGGCGTGCCGTCTACCAGTCGTGCGTCGATCTCAGGTAAGCATCGGTCCAGTGGCAGTCGCAGTTTTCGTGCTGTAGCAGTGTTAATGAGGCTGTGGCTGGCTCCCCCGTCTACGAAGATTTTAACTAAGTCCGTCCCAATTTTCCCACTGAGCAGTATAGGGCTATCTACCGTGGTACCCTCCTTATTCGGCCGGGTGTGGTCGATTGCGTGAACCGGCACAATCACTCGGTGAGGGCCGGTTGGGTCGGGCGAGCGGCGTGACCTGTCAGTAGAGGGCCCGTCTGCTACTGACTTCCAACGTTTCCCTGCTGCTTGGTCTGTGTCTGCTGCTCAGCTTCCCCCTTTCCCTTAGCGTTTTCCGGGCATTCGCTCTTGCGATGTCCCGGCCGATCGCACGCAAAGCAGCGCCCTTTGAACGGTGCGGCAGCGGCATTTGCGGCTGTGAAGCAAGGAATGAGAATGACTAAGTCAGAGTTGGGTACAAATACAACCCTAGAAAGCTGTACCCCATATGTGATACCCCATTATAGCCTACAAACATGCATCAGCTATAATACCCTGACACACCCCCATAGGCAAAGTGGGGGAGAACAAGGGGTCACAAGACCAGTCAAGCAAAGCAAAGCAAGCTCAGGGTGGATCACAAAGTCACCACACAGTCCGAGCACAAGAGCAGGGCCAGAGGCCAGTTCACATGCAGGAGTACAGACATATATATAAAACTAGACAAGCAAGAGCAGGTATATATATATGTCACAGTACAAGTGAAGTCAAGAGGAGAGCAAGTGAGGCAAGACAGGTACAAGACCCAGCTGGGTGCAAAAGCGCTGATGGTCACAAGGCGCGAGTGCCTTGGTGAACACATCAGCAGTGTTGGCCTCAGAGGCCACGTACGCAAGTCGCAACTGACCACGCTGCTGCAGCTCACGAGCAAGGAAGTAGCGGAGAGCAATGTGCTTCGTTCTGTGCTCCAAGCGCTGCTCTCGACACAAGGCCAGCATGGCCTTGTTGTCTACGTACAGCACTGGAGGAGAACGAGGCGGCTCTCCAAGGTCAGTCAGCAGGTAGGTGAGCCAGCGAAGCTCCTTTGCAGCCATGGCCCCGGCGTAGATCTCAGCCTCACAACTGGAGCCGAGAACCGAAGACGAGCGAGTAGACCGCCACGAGACAGAGCCGGAACCAAGGCTGAAGGTGTAACCCTGTGACGACCGCTGCGTAGCCTGGTCGTCAGCCCAAGAAGCGTCCGCGTGGCCGGTAAGGACCACTGGACTCCGCCCTCCAAGCACTAGCCCCATGCCCGACGTACTGCACACGTAGCGCAATACCCTCTTCGCTGCAGCCATGTGCTCCGGTATGTGTCTCCCAGGAGCAACATAGCGTGCAAGAATGCTCAGAGGGTATGCAAGGTCAGGTCATGTGCAGGTCATCAGGTACATGAGGCAGCCAACAAGCTCTGCATACGGACCACTTGACTCTACGGACTCATCCGAAGGCAGAGCTGAGAGTGAGTGGCGAGTAGGCAGAGGAGTGGCCTGAGGCGAGGAGTACATGAAGCCGAAGCGCTGAAGGACCTGCTGCACCATGTGTGACTGAGTCAAGGTAATGGTGCGGCGTGCTCTGTCCCGAGTGATCTGCAAGCCAAGGTAGCTGCGCAGTTCACCCACGTCTGTGCACGTGTGTCTCTTCAGCAGCTCGGACTTCACGTAGGCGAGTCCAGCAGTGTCCGCTGTGGCAAAGACCAAGTCGTCGACGTACACGAGGATGTAGAACGGCGGCAGGGAAGTGTCGGTGCGAAGAAACAGCGACGGGTCAGCAGTAGAAGGAGCAAACCCAAGAGCCGCAAGCGTAGTCCTCAGTGTGTCGTGCCACTCACGCGGTGCCTGGCGGAGACCGTAGACTGGTCGTCGGAGGCTCCACTGGGTGCCAGGAGGGAAAGTCCCAGTGAAGCCAGGTGGACGGCGAAGCCAGATCTCCTCGTGCAGGCTACCCTGCAAGAACGCAGTGCTGAAGTCGAGAGAGTGAAGCTCGTAGTCGCGCTGAGCGGCTATGTGCAGCAGCACACGAAGAGTAGTCATCTTCGGGGTGGGAGAGAAGGTCTGAAAGTAGTCAACTCCCTGCCGCTGACTGAAGCCACGAGCAACGTACCGTGCCTTTAAGACAGGTGGAGAGCCCGGCGGCCGCTTCACCCTGAAGATCCACATGCCACTGACGATGTTCGCCCCAGGAGGGGGAACCGCGTCAACGTAGGTGCCTGTGGACTTCCAGGAAGCCATCTCTGCATCCATAGCTGCCTGCCACTGAGAGGAGTAGGGACCCTCTACGGCCTCCGCGTAAGAACGCGGAGTCGGGATGTCAAGTGCATCCAGGTCTCCCTCAGGGGCAAGCAGTACAGACGCTAGATGAGGTGAAGCAGCCGCTAGACACTGTAACTCCTCCTGCCTGTCCTCTAGGACGTCCGTGCCAAGAGCACACTCACCCCCGACGGACGGAGGACAGACAGACGCAGACTCAGCAACAAGACTAGCAGCGTAGTCGAGACGACAGCGAGCAGCAAAGTCGACGAGCTCACCGACTAGAGCAGACGCAGCAGTGGACTCAAAAGAGGGGTCAGTGACGACAGTAGCAAGCAGACGCGTGACAGTAGGACTGGCAGCACGAAGAGAGTCCGACTCAGGGTCGGCAAGCGCAGGAAGAGAGGACTCAGGAGGATAAGGCAAAGGAGCACGTAGAGGAGCAGTGGACGGACGCAAAGACATCCGGTGCGTGCCAGGGACAGGAGGAGGACGCTGACGCGAACTGCGACCACTAGCGCGAGCAGCACGAACAGGCGACGCGGGACGAGACGCAGGCTCACGACGCTCAGCAAGACCTCCAGTAGGACCAGTGTAAGGGGAGGGAGCAGGCAGTGGAGAGGAAGGCTCCAGCAGGGACTGCGACTGAACAGGCGGTGGACCCTCTACTGGAGGAGAAAGACCAAGAACCTGCTGCAGGAGCGGAACGAAGTACGGCCGAGGCCGCGCGGCAGCTCCAGACTCAGCAGGGACAGCACCAGCACCCTCAGCGACAGCACCAGCGCCACCCACACCTCCAGCGGCAGGACCAACAGCAGTAGGCTCAGCACCAACGCCCTCAGCAGCTCCAGCTCCAGGAGGACCCGCAGGTCCAGCAGCCCCGGGACCGGCAGCACCCGCACCCTCGACGGTCGAAGAAGCTCCAGCTCCAGCTCCAGCAGCACCTCCAGACTCAGCAGCACGCCTCCAGCGGCGAGCGAACCACTCGCGCAGCTCCTGTGGAGAGAGGGGCTCCCGGCGAGACGCAGCAGCAGGAGAAACACCAGGCTCAGCAGCTCCAGACGCAGCACCCCCAGGCTCAGCAGCTCCCAGCTCAGCACCCCCAGGCTCAGCAGCTCCCGACCCAGCACCCCCAGACCCAGCACCTCCAGGCACAGTACCCCCCGGCTCAGCACCCCCAGGCTCCGCACCCTCCGCAGTAGCACCCTCAGGCCCAGCACCCCCAGCAGTAGCACCCCCAGGCTCAGCACCCCCGCGCACAGCACCCCCAGAGTCAGCACCCCCAGGCTCAGCACCCCCAGACTCAGCACCCGCAGCAGCACCAGAGTCACCAGTAACCTCGACCGGGTCAACGGCGTCTACCTGGGACACACCTGAGGGGGCAGGAACCTGAGGGGGGAGGGGGTCTACCGGGGGGGGAACCGGCACAAGGAAGTCCGGGGGAGGGGGGAGGGAAGGAGTGCGGTAGGGGAAGAGACGGTAGAAGGGGACGGACTCGTCGAACGTGACGTCCTGGGAGGACAGAACACGACGAGAGGAGGGGTGGTAAAACTGCCACCCTGGGGCGTCAGTGGGGAAGCCAAGGAAGACACAGGGAGCAGCACGAGGGGACAGCTTGTCCGCAGACAAGTCGCGGACAAACGCCCGAGATCCCCAGACACGGAACACAGACGCATCGCCAACCTTCCCCGTCCACAGCAAGGCTGGGGACATCGCAGGCCGAGAGACCCGGGGGTGAAGGTTGAGCTGATGCGCCGCGTACCTCACCGCAAACGGCCACAGAAAATGGAGGGCAGCCGCATGCATCATGGACGTATGAGCGACATCCATGACCATGCCAATGCGGCGCTCAGCAATCCCATTTTGCTGTGGTGAGTCCAGAAGCGTGAAGGTCTGGCGGATCCCCCGTGCACGACAGTAGTCCCGCAGAAGGCGAGAAGAGAACTCTCCGCCTATGTCAGAGTGCAGACGCAGAACAGGAAAGTCCGAGCCGAAGCTCTTCCTGAGCTGTTGACGAGCCTCGCGGATCCAGTCGATCAGCACCTCAGTGACCGCACCCTTGCTGCGCAAGGGGAGGACTGTGGTGTAACGCGAGTAGTCGTCAACCACCAACAGGAAGTAGCGCTCGTAACCCTGCCCACGGACGGGGGCTGGGCCCCACACATCCATGTGAAGCGTCTGCAGGGGAGCCTCTGTCGGGGGGAAGTGGGAGGAGTGAGGAGTAGCCCGGAGGCGACCCTCGACACAGAGGACACAGGAAGGTCCTGGCCCGGAGGGGAGAGGAGGGAGAGACTGGGGAAGACCAGAGACAAGGACACGGGAAGCCATGCTCCGAAGACGGGGCAAGGAGGGGTGGCCAAGACGGTGGTGCCACAGGAGAGTCTCGTGAGACAGGAGGCGACAAGAACAGGGGGCAGACTTAGGACCTGACCGGGACGCAGCAGCAAGCACCTGACCCGACGCAGCCACCTGACCAGACGCAGGGACAGGAGGAGACTCAACGGTCAGGGTGTAGAGATCGACCCCGGCCGACGCGAGAACGTGGCCAGGTGTCGGCCTGTGCGTGCCTCCGTGCAGTGGGTCACCCGCTGACTCGCAGGAGTGAACTGGTGAACCCCCACATCCTGCAGGTCCGCTCCACTCACCAAGTTCGTAGAGAACGAGGGAAGGTACAGACCCGACAGGGTGCCCGAAGGGGCAGCCGGACACGGGAGGACAGTGGAGAAGTGAGACAGGACAGGACCCCCAGAGGGGTCAGCAAGGGAGACCGCAACCGGCCGGCCGAGCGGCGTAAGGGTAGTGCGGTCTCGAAAGAAGGAGCGAGAGGCTCCGGAGTCAAGTGTGAAAGTGAGGGAGGACGAGGACGACGTAGTACCTGAGAGCGCAGTCTCACCAGTACCTGAGAGCACAGACGCACTGGCACCTAGAGCAGCAGCCTCACAAGCACCTAGCGCAGCAGTACCAATGTCCGGGTCGGGCTGGAAACAACGGTAACCCTCATTCTCCTCACTATAATCCACAACATACATAGCAGCAAGGATAGCATCAAAATCAAGATCAAAGATCGCTACACCAGCCCTGAGAAGCTCATCCCAGCGAGGGATCTCACTAGCCCCAGGGAACTGCTGACGCCAAGCGTCCGTCAGGCGGCCAAAGCAGCGCTGGGTGGCGTGGGCACCCCCACACTGCTCACCCGCGCGGTCGCCGGAACGAAGAACGTAGGTGCAGGGACCAGTACCCCCACCCCTCTGACGCCCAGCGTACCACTCACGAAGCTGCTGAGGCGGAGGGATGTCCCGCGAGCGCTGCTGCTGCTGCCGTTGCGAGCGCTGGCCACCACCACCGCCGCTACGCTGCTGGGTACCACCTCGACCAGCTCCACCTCCTCCACCACCACCGCCTCCTCCGCTGCCGCCTCCACCGCCTCCACCTCCGCCGCCTCCACCACCGCCGCTGCCTCCACCACCACCGCTGGCACTACCACCACTGTCTCCGCCACTGCTGCCACCCCTACCACCACCCCCGCCACTAGTCCCGCCGCCACCCCCACTCCCTCCGCCGCCACCGCCGCCACCGCCACCGCCCCCTCCAGCTCCACCCGCGCCCTTGCCCCCCTTGCCCTTGCTGGAGCGACGTCTCCCACTAGGGGCAGACGCCGCGCCGACCGACTCAAGACCAAGCAGGTCGGCAGCAGCAGCAGAGGCAACAGAGGGCAGCAAGGGGGAAGGAGAGCACCCCTCAAAGATGGGGGTGCGAGGGTCACCACGAGAAGCACCTACAGCGACTATGCTATTCTCCGCTGCGAGGAGGGCCTTCTCGAGGAGGTCGACGGTGAGGGTGGTGGGACAGACTGCGAGAAAGTGGTCCCTGACGACGCGAAGGGAGTCAGGGAGGCGCGCGACTACGTAGTAGAGAGCGATGTACATGGGGGGGGGGTTCTTAGCGCAGATTTCAGCAGGAAGGGCGGCGCGGTAGCGAGTGTCACTAGTGCGGAGGTGCGTAATGAGGTCAGCGACAGTGGGAAAGGCAGAGAGGTCAGGAAAGAGGTAGGGAAGCATGAGACGGCTCAGTGCAGCAGTGGCAGGGGAGGAGTAGCGCGCAACTACAGCGTCGTACAAGGTCTGAGCACTCTTGTACTGACTAAAGTGCGCACGCTCAGAGGTAGGGAGGTGGCGACGCACAGCAAGACGTGCAGCAGCATCGCGGGTGGCCCACTTAGAGCGGACAGTGGGATCAGCATCAGCAGCAGGAGCAGGAGAGGCGCCAGAGGTGAGGTCAAAGAGAGAAAGGTCGTCAGCCCTGTCGCACTGTAAGAACAGCTGCAGGTCGTCTAACCAGACCTCAAAGTCAATGGCGCGACCCTCAGCGTCAAAAGCTAGGACACTAGGGGTAGCCATGGCGACGACAGCGACGTAGTGCAAGCAGTAGGGAAAGAGCTCGCAGTGTCAGTGGGACTGTGCTCACCAGGCAGGGCAGGTCGTGCAGCTATGCAGAAAGGCGGCTCAGCGACCGGGCGGCTCGGGTGCACAGCGGCTCGGCTCCCGGGCGGCTCGGTGGCTGGGTGGCTCGGGCGCAGGGCGGCTCGGCTCCCGGGCGGCTCGGCGGCAGGGCGATGCAGGGGCGGGGCCGTCAGGTGCAGCGGCGGGTCGACCGGTGCAGTGGCGGGCCGGCAGGTGCAGCGGCGGGCCAGCAGGTGTTGCGGCGGGCCGGCAGGTGCAGCGGCGGGCCGGCAGGTGCAGGCGGCGGGCCGTAGGGTGCAGCGGCGGGCCGTAGGGTGCAGAGGCGGGCCGGCAGGTGCAGCGGCGGGGCCGTCAGGTGAAGCGGCGGGCCGCTGGGTGCAGCGGCGGGCCGGCAGGTGCAGCGGCGGGCCGGCAGGAGCAACGGCGGGGCCGTCAGGTGAGGCGGCGGGCCGGCAGGAGCAGCGGCGGGCCGTAGGGTGCAGCGGCGGGGCCGTCAAAGGCGGCGGGCCGTAGGGTGCAGCGGCGGGCCGTAGGGTGCAGCGGCGGGGCCGTCAGAGGCGGCGGCGGGGCCGCGGCAGTAGAGGCGGGGCCGCGTCAGGGGAGGCGGCGGGGCCGCGTCAGGGGAGGCGGCGGGGCCGCGTCAAGGGAGGCGGCGGGGCCGCGTCAGGGGAGGCGGCGGGGCCGCGTCAAGCAGGCGGCGGGGCCGCGATCAGGAGAGGTGGCGGGGCCGCGTCTGAGGGACAGCGGGGCCGCGAGGGAAAAGGCGACCCGAGGGGTCGCTAAAAAAAAAGGGCGCGCCTCGGGGCGCGCTTCGGTGGGCCCTAAAAAAAACGGTCCTAAGGCAGGACCCGCTCTATACCATGTGAAGCAAGGAAAACAGGAATGAGAATGACTAAGTCAGAGTTGGGTACAAATACAACCCTAGAAAGCTGTACCCCATATGTGATACCCCACTATAGCCTACAAACATGCATCAGCTATAATACTCTGACAGCGGCGACGGCGCGTATCGTGGCGCTCTCGTTCGTCCCACGAGGCCGATGTCCCCAGGTGTTGTTTCCGTAGGACCCCGGTCTCGGTCGGCGAAAGAAGTCGAGCTTCTCCGCCATAGCGAGAATTTCCTGAAACTCAGTGACGCCGCGAAGCTGGATTTCCTGAGCGATGTCCTGCTTCAGGCCGCCGATGTAGCGGTCGATGCGTTCGCTCTCATGCATGTAGCCCACCTGCTCGCATAGCGCCAGAAATCCGCTCGTGTAATCCTGGACGGAACCGAGTTGGCGCCAAGTGCGGAGCTTCTGTCGCGCCGAGATCGAGGCCGCGATTGGCTCAAATCGAGCGCGCAGACCTGCGCACCACGCGTCCCACGTGCGATACTGGGGCACCTCCACGAAATACGACGGCGCCCAGGGTCCGGTTTGTCCTTCCCGTGTCGGTAGTGTCGCGTAGTCGGTCGGCTTCGTGACGATGACGCGCCACCAGTCCATGGCGGGTCCTCGCAGCAACGACACAGCGTATCGAATCTTCGCCGAGTCCTCCGAGACGTAGTTGGCGTCGAAGAAGACATTCATTGTGAACAACCACGCCTGAACGGTAGGACCACCCCGTTGACTCGGGTCAAAGCATGGCGGGCGCTGCGGCTTCAGCGGCATCGGTGACGGCAGTCCCGAATCGTGGGTTGGTGCCGAAATCGTGACGCGAGGCTGACTTGGGGCCGCATGCGTCGCTCTGTGGTGTGTCGTGCCGTGGTCGTCGTCTCCGTCGGGGCGGACGACGCCATCACTGGCCGCGCTCGCGGGTTGCCCCACACTCCCGTGTTGTGATGTTGAGGGTGCAGGTTGAATCGGAGTGCCAGGTGCTTGAGATTGTGCTTGTTGAGCCCTCATGAGGTCATTTTGCAGCGATGAGCGTTCTGCCTTTAATGCCGCGATTTCCTCGGAGCTTTCGTGCAGCTGTCGCAGCAGATCGTTCAAACGCTCCTGCGTGAGGGTGGTGACGTCGATATTTTCAGCCATGACGAAGGGCGTCGGCTCGTCTTAGTCTAGGCGCAGTCGTGGCTGCACGCGTTTACGAGAGAACGCGAGGACAGCGGCTCCTAGGGGCTAAGGTGCGTGAGTCCCTTCGAGTGAAAAATCAAAAGTTGATTTCCTGGTGTGCGGAGATGCGCGATCCGAGAGAAAGGGGCTCTGGTACCAAGTGTTACGGGTGCAATGAATCGAGGTAGCGAGAATTGCACTAAGGTGTCAAACGAGTACAAAATGTGAGCGAAGGCATGAGCGAACATTTATACGCGAAACATGCAAAACGGTAACGCGGTGCGTGCGAGCTTGCTAGTGCTACGCTGGAGCGAGGCTCGGGCTAGTCCCGAAGCGTAGGCCGATACGGCCATGCCAGCAGTGCGAGGTTTGGCAAAACAGTGCGCGCGAAGTCGGCGAAGTTCCGTTAGCAGTAACGGGCGAACAATCGGCTGTTGCTGTACGCGATGTAGTCGGCCCCGTAAGGAATGCCGAGAAAATTCCTTACAGGTATATAGGACTTCGGTGTAATTGTTTTTGGAACATTATTTTATATTGAAATATTATTTGTACAAAATACATATGAGGAAAACTATGCCCTACTCAACCCTTTCATAGTGCTTGTTGGAGCGAGGCGAAAATCGTTTTTAGCATTTCAGAAGGTGCAGCCTTTTTGTGCCCAGGCCCCAGGGCTCTCCTTATCAGACTAATTTAGTCTATTGCTCTAGATTTCCAGACCCATTTTTTGTTCTTCATATGTTTTTTTAGACAACTGGTTATATATCGTACGAGTTTCCAGATAGCGAGGATAAATCCGTCTGATATGCGAGGGAAAGGCCCTAAGGTCGGACAATCCTTGTACATGAAACCCCCGCGCACTGCAACCCTTGCTCGGCTTGTTGAGAGAGTTAGGAGAAAGGTGATTGATTAGGTCTAGGATGGGGTACAAACAAGAGTGTCGAGGTCAGAACTGTACCCCCTAAGGCTAGCCCCTATGTAGCCTAGACAAGTAAATACACATATTTTGACACACCCCCATATGCGAAGTGGGGGATAGCCAGAGCAAACAATGGTCACAAGACCAATCAAGAGAAGAGCAAAGCAAAAGCAAGCTTAGGTTGGATCACGAAGTCACCACACATTCTGAGCACAAGCAAATGGCCACAAGGCCGGTCCACATGCAGAGTTATATAAAAGGCAGCAAACAGTACAGCAATAACTATCTAGCAAAAGTAAGCATTCATGTATATATATAGGTCACAGTGCAAGCAAGGTCAAGCAGTGAGCAAGTGAGGCAAAACAGACACAAGGCCCAACACAGTACAGAAGCGATCATGATCACAAGGCTGAAGTGCCTTGGTAAATACATCAGTAGTGTTGGCCCGAGTGGCCACGTAAGTTAGACGAAGCTGACCACGCTGATGCAACTCTCGAGCAAGGAAGTAACGCAGAGCGATGTGCTTCGTTCTGTGCTCTAGTCTGTGCTCCTAACACAAGGCAATAGCAGCCTTGTTGTCTACGTACAGAACTGGAGGAGAACGAGGCCGCTCTCCCAAGTCAGTCAGCAGGTAGGCAAGCCAGCGTAACTCCTATGCAGCCATGGCTGTCGGGTAGATCTCAGCCTCACAACTAGAGCTGAGAACAGCACACGACCAGGTAGACCGCCAAGAAATATAGCCAGAGCCAAGGCTGAACGTGTAACCCTGATTCGACCGCTGCGTAGTCACGTCGTCAACCCACGAGGCGCTTGAGTGTCCAGTGAGGACAACTGGACCCCGCCCTCCAAGCACGAGCCCCATGCCTGATGTACTACACAAGTAACACATTACCCTCTTCACAGCATCCTAGAGCACCTTTCGCTGCCTACCAGGAGCCACGTAGCGTGCCAAAAGGCCAAAAGGGTACGCAAGGTCAGGACGAGTGCAAGTCATCATGTACATGAGGCAGCCCACTAGCTCGGGGTAAGGACCACTCGGCTCTACGGACTCGTCCGAAGGTGGAGCTGAGAGCGAGTGACCTATAGCCAGAGGAGTGGCCTGTGCCGAGGACCAGGTGGAGCCGAAGCGCTGAAGGACCTGCTGCACCATGTGTGACTGAGTCAGGGTGATGGTGCGGCGTGCTCTGTCCCGGGTGATCCGCAAGCCAGGGTAACTGCGCAGCTCACCCAGGTCTATGCACGTGTGTCTCTTCTGCAGCTCCAACTTCATAAGGGCGAGTGCCTCAGTGTCAGCAGTGGCAAAAACCAAGTCGTCGACGTACACAAGGATGTAGAACGGCGGCAGCAAAGTGTCGGCGCGGAGAAACAGCGACGGGTCAGCAGTCGAAGGAGCAAACCCAAGTGCCGCAAGTGTCGTCCTCAGTGTTTCGTGCCACTCACGAGGCGCCTGGCGGAGACCGTAGACTGGTCGTCGGAGGCTCCACTGGGTACCTGCCAAATGGATGGCGCAGCCAGATCTCCCCGTGAAGGCTGCCCTGTAGGAAAGTTGTGCTGAAGTCAAGAGAGTGAAGCTCGTAGTCACGCTGAGCGGCAGCATGCAGCAGCACACGAAGAGTGGTCATCTTCGGGGTAGGGGAGAAGGTCTGGTAGAAGTCAACTCCTTGTCGCTAACTGAAGCCTCTAGCAACCACACGAGCCTTGAAGACAGGCGGAGAACCCGGCGGCCGCTTCACCCGGAAAATCCACATGCCATCGACTACGTTCGCCCCAAGAGGGGGAACTGTGTCGACGTAGGTGCCTGTGGACTTCCATGAAGCCATCTCTGCGTCCATGGCTGTCTGCCACTGAGAGGAGTACTCACCCGCGATCGCCTCAGGGTAAGAGCGAGGGGTCGGGATGTCTGGTGCATCCGGGTCTCCCTCAGGGGCAAGCAGCATTGCCACGAGATGAGGTGCAGTGGCTGCAAGACACTCAAATTCCTCTTGCCTGTCCTCAAGGACGTCCGTGCCAAGAGCATACTCACCCCAGACGGACGCACGACAGGCAGAATCTGACTCAGCAACAAGAAAAGCGGCGTAGTCGAGACGACAAGCAGCAGCAAAGTCAACGAACTCAGCGACTAAGGCAGACGCAACAGCAGACTCAAAAGAAGGGTCAGTGACAACAGTGGCTAAGAGACGCGTAACAATAGGACTGGCAGCACGAACTAGGTCTGACTCAGGGTCCGGAACGTGCGAAAGAGAGGACGTAGGAGGGGACGGCAGATGAATACGCAGTGGAACAGACGAAGGACCAAGTGCCATAGTGTGCGTGCCGGGGACAGGAGGAGGATGCTCACGAGGAACACGACGACCAGTGCGACCAACACGTGTGAAAGTTTAGAAGAAAGAAGAGGGTTGAACTAGCAAGAATGGGGATACAAATAGCAAACCCTAGAAGGGTTGTACTCGCTATGGAGCACCCCACTACAGGCTAGAGCATAATATTCTAACAACACGAACAGGCGAGGCACGACGAGACGCAGGCTCACGACGCTCCGTAAGACTTCCTGTCTGTTCAGTCTAAGGAGAGGGAGCGGGCAGTGGGGAGCCTGGCTGTAACAGGAGACCCGTAGAAGACGGGAGACTAAGAACCTGGCGAAGCACCGAGCCAGGCGGCGGCAGAGACGACGGTGACGGTGGAGCGAAGAACAGACGCGACGGTGCAGTACCACCAGTACCAGCTCCTCCACCGCCAGGACCTCCAGTACTAGTACGAGCAGCTCCAACACCTCCATCTCCAGAAACTCCAGCTCGAGCACCTCCAGCAGCTCCAGAAACTCCAGCTCCAGCACCCCCAGCTCCCGGGTCACCAGCTCTAGCGCCTACAGCTCCAGGGCCTCCAGCTTCATAGCCCGCAGCACCTCCAGCTCTGGCCGCTCCAGTACCTCCAGCTCCCGCGCCTGTAGCCACAGCACCCCCAGCCCCAGCAACGCCACGCCGACGGCGGAAGTGCTGAGAGTACTTCTTGCGTAGCTGCTGTGGCGAGAGAGCAGCTCCAGAAACTCCAGGACGAGTACCTCCAAGACTAGCAGTGCCAGGTCCACCAGCTCCACCAGGAGCGACAGTAGCACCAGCTCCGGCAGCTCCAGTACCTCTAGTACGAGCACTTCCAGAACTAGTAGTACCTCCAGCAACACCAGTCTCAGCAACCCCAGGCTCCGCACCCGCAGGCTCAACACCCTCAAGCTCCACACCCGCAAGCTCCGCACCACCAGGCTCCACACGCTCAGGCTCAGCACTCCCAGGCTCCACCCGCTCAGGCTCAGCACCCCCAGGCTCCACACGCTCAAGCTCAGCACCCCCAGGCTCAGCACCCCCAGGCTCCTGACGCGCAGGCTCAGCACCCTCAGCCTCAGCACCCCCAGCAGCACCAGAGTCACTAGTGACCTCGACCGGCTCAACCAAGGGGAGTGGGTCTACCTGAGACACACCAGAAGGAGCAGGACCCTGAGAGAGGAGAGGGTCTACCGGAGGGGGACCTAGAGCAAGGAAGAGCGGCGGGGAAGGGGGAGGGGCAGTGCGGTAGGGAAAGAGACGATAAAAGGGAACCGACTCGTCAAACGTGACGTCCTGAGAGGACAGAATACGACACAAGGTGGGGCGGTAAAAGTGCCAGCCAGGCGCGTCAGGGGGAAAACCATGGAAGACACGGGGAACGGCACGGGCGGAGAGTTTGTCCGCGAAGGTTTCGCGGACAAAGGCACGAGATCCCCAGACCCGGAACACTAACGCATCGCCAACCTCTCCCGTCCAACGCAGTGTCGGCGAGGTCTCCGGAAAGGAGGCACGCGGCCAAAGGTTGAGCAGATGCGCAGCGTACCGGACCGCAAACGGCCACAGAAAATGGGGGGCAGCTTCATGGATCATGGAGGTACGAGCGACCTCCATGACTAAGCCAATGCGGCGCTCAGCAACCCCATTCTGCAGCGGAGAGGCCGGAAGCGTGAACGACTGGGTGATGCCCTCCTCTTAACAGAAGTCCCGCAAGAGGTCGGAGGGGAACTCACCACCTCTGTCAGAGTGAAGACATAGGAGAGGAAGGTCCTGGTGGAACCGCTCGCGGAGCTGGAGACGGACAGCGTGGATCCAAGGGATCAAGACATCAGGGACCTCCCCATTGGTGCGCAAGGGGAAGACCGTGGTGTAACGCGAGTAGTCGTCGACAACCAGCAGAAATTATTTCTTGCGACCCTGTCCCTGGATGCGGGCTAGGCCCCACACGTCCATCTGGAGAGTCTGCAGGGGAGCCTCTGTCGGAGGGAACGAGGAGGAGTGAGGAGTGGCGCGTTACTGCCCCTTGACGCAGGGAAGACAGGGCGGGGCAGGCGAGCGCGGGAGGGGGGGCAGAGATCTGGAAAGACTAGAGACAAGGAGACGGGAGTGCATGCCACGGAGGTGTGGCAGGGAGGGGTGACCAAGGCGGTGGTGCCACAGGAGGGTCTAGTGCGACAGGGCGCGACACGAGCAGGAGTCTGCTAGTTGACGTGACGCGGACGCAGATGCAGCTACCTGAGGAGGCGGAGTAGTCAAAGTGTACAGGCTCGACCCAGGCGGACGGGTGAACGTGGCCAGGTGACGGCCCATCTGTGCACACGTGCAGATCGCTACACGCTGTCCTCCAGGAGTAAAGATATTAACCCATGCATCCTGAAGGACGGCGTTGCTCACCAAGTTCGTAGAGAACGAGGGGAGGTGGAGACCTGACAGTGAGCCAAACGGAACTGCCGGACACGGGACAACAGTGGAGGAATGTGCAAGAACCAGTCCCCAAGAGGGGTCAGCCAAAGAGACGGCAACCGGTGCTGCGAGGGGTGTGAGAGTGGTGCTGTCTCGAAAGAGGCATCGGGAAGCACCTGAGTCAAGCGTGAAGGTGTGCAAGGCTTCACCAGGCGCAGTAGCAGAGAGAGCAGTCTCAACAGCACCTAGCACAGACTCACTAGCACCTAGAGCAGCGGACTCTATACCTGGGTCGGGCGGCACACACAAGTAACAGTCACCCTCTGCACTAACAGTCAATGCATACATGGCAGCAAGAATAGCATCATAGTCAAGAGCCAAGATATCTGCATCACGCTTTAGCAAGTTTGCCCAGCGGGGGAGCTCAGGTGCATCACGAAACTATGTGCGCCAGGCATCATCAAGACGAGTGAAGCAGCGGTACTCGGTGTGAAACCTCCCGTAGGGCTGACCAGCGCTGCTGGGGTGTAAGGGTCTCGCGCGGACGCTGTTGCTGCCTCTAACCACCACTAGAGCCTCCCCTCTGAAAGGCTCCACCTCGACCGCCACCACTGCCGCTGCCACCGCTCCCACTGCCGCCACTACCGCCGCTACCGCCTCCACCACCACCACTCCCAATGCCGCCGCCTCCGCCGCCTCCACTCCCACTGCTACCGCTACCGCCGCCACCGACACCTCCACTCCCGCCACTACTCCCACCGCCACCTCCGCCACCTCCACCAACCCCATCGCCTCCTCCACCGCCCCCCCCGCCGCCACCTCCACCACCCCTGCCTCCCTTGCCCTTGCCGTTGCGGCGCCTCCCACAAGGAGCAGAAGCAGCGCCGACTTCCTTAGCACCAAGGAGGTCAACAGCAGCAGCAGAAGCGTAGGAGGGGGCATGGGGGGAGGGGGAACACCCCTCAAAGAGGGGAGTGCGAGGAGTGCCACGAGCAGCACCTACAGCGACAATGCTCTTTTCTGCTGCAAGCAGATGCTTCTTGAGGTCATCGACAGTGAGGGCGGTAGGGTCAAGAGCGAGAAAGTGGTCCCTGACCGTACGAAGAGAGTCAGGGAGGCGGGTGACTAGGAAGTAGATTGTGATGTACATCGGGGGTGGGTTTGCGGCTAAGAACTCTGCAGAAAGAGCGGTACGGTAGCGAACGTCACTAGCGCGAAGATGGGAGATGAGATCCTCAACTGTGGCAAAGGAGGACAGGTCTGGGAACAGGTAGGGCAGGATAAGGCGGCTGAGAGCAGCAGTGGCAAGGGAAGAGTAGCGAGCGACTACAGCAGTGTACAGGTCCTTAGCGGTCTTGTGCTGGCTGAAGTGAGCACGTTTAGTTAACGGTAGATGGTTGCGAATAGCTAGGTGAGCAGCTGCGTCACGGGTCTGCTATTGTGAACGAGAGAGGCTATCAGCTGTGTCAAGAGGAGGGGCTGTGGAGCCACACGCATGTTGAGAGAGTTAGGAGAAAGGTGATTGATTAGGTCTAGGATGGGGTACAAACAAGAGTGTTGAGGTGAGAACTGTACCCCCTAAGGCCCTATGTAGCCTAGACAAGTAAATACACATATATTTTGACACGGCTACCAACGCAACAAAAACCAATTGGTTAACTTATTCATATGTTTTTGTTGGAAAAATGTAGTTTGCGCTTCTGATGTGTCAAAACATTGAATCGTAGAGCAAGGCAGACTACAGCGAAGCAACAGCGAGTCAACCAAAGAGGTTGACAAAATGCAACAGCAAGGAGGTTAAGCGAAGGTCAAAGGTCAGCGACCTTTGACTCACCAAAAGGCATCGTGACAGCAAGGACAAACAACTGACTCGTTATTGAGCAGTTGCCCGAGTCGCAGCTGTATCGAATCGCAACGGCAACAGCAACAGCTAGTCATGTCCTTTCATATTCCCTTGTAATCATATAAATCTTTGTATCTCTTTACTATAATCAATCTATCTTGCTCTCACACACTAGTGCAATGTGGTTCAACCAGTTCACTACAACGCTTCCGCATTTACATCATCTCTTCGAGTCTAAGCCCTGAAACGATCCTAAGGGCTTTTCTCAGCCCAACATGGTATGAGAGCAAACAGGGCAAGATTCAACTCTGTTCAACTTTCTACAACAACTCAAGACATGGTAACACAGAGGGAGAGAAGTTCCTCTAACGGATCTCCCGGCACTACTCCTACTCCACCTCTAGCCTCTGGACTACAGACAGAGGGAGGTAAGGAGACAAGACCAACAGATGAATTTAGTGAAACTCTTGCAAACCAAACAATAGGCTTCGACCCAAGCATGATGGAGAAGTTTTTCTCCTTCATGACGTTTTACGAACAACACCAGCAAGCAACACCTGCGCAATCAAATAACAGCGACAACAACAACGGCGTTACCCCCATGAGTCTTGATGGCTCATCCTTTGCGCGCGAAAATCAGCAGCAGCCTACCTTTGCACCGTATGAGCCTCAACGCGGCTCCATGAGCTTCATGCCAAACCAGCCTCCATGTGGATAAGAAAAGACACTGGATGCACTTCAGATATAGTCACAGTTTGCACATGTTCCAAAACTACAAACGTCAACACCGTTCAATGGCAAGGACTTTTATACCTGGTCGTTCAAGTTCGAGCTGATGATGGAAGGCGCTCAAATCCTTGGCTTCTTCGACGGATCCCTGCCATATCCAACGTACGGGACGCAGTATGAGAAGCAGTAGTACACGTATCAGTCACTGATGGCGTACACCATACTCATGCGCAACATAACGCCAAACGAGCAGGAGAATATTCGGTCTTATCGTGGATACGGCAACTCCGCCGAGCTCGCGTACAACCACTTGAAGAACCAGTATCAAGCAACCGACAGCTTTAAGTAGAGTCGTCTCATGGCACAACTGAAAACAGTGCAAATGCAACCCGGCGAAAAAGGAATGGCATATATCAGTCGCGACCGCGGCCTGCGCGATAGACTTCTTCGATGCGGTGGATCAATATCCGACAAGGCGTTCGTCACTGTCGTCATCACTGGTCTCGGTTCTCAGTGGCGCTCCACCCTAGCCATTCTCCGAGCCCACGGAAGAATCTCCAAAGCAGCCCTCTGCGCTGAAATCCACGCCGAGCAACAAGACATGGACCTGTACGAAGAACGTCACAAGAAGAAGGTATCAGCACCAGAGTTCGCCTTCCACACTCAACAGTGCAACAACAACAACAACCGACAACACGAGCCCAGGCAAAAAGATACGTACCACCGTTTTGTCACCTCTGCAAAACGTCAGGGCACTCCTGCGTTCACTACCCAAATCAATAGCAGTAGACACCACCACGTCAGCTTCGACCTTCAAGCAGCCAAGTGACTTCCACACAATAGCATCCTTCTAACCAGTCGGCATCTTCAACAACAACGCCCCAACCTACACGAGGAACAAGAAATATCATAAGCTGCATGACAAGAACAACAGA
This sequence comes from Closterium sp. NIES-65, assembly GCA_948144175.1. Classification (NCBI taxonomy): domain Eukaryota; kingdom Viridiplantae; phylum Streptophyta; class Zygnematophyceae; order Desmidiales; family Closteriaceae; genus Closterium; species Closterium sp. NIES-65. Next base: position 232,331 of record CANXME010002323.1, on the reverse strand, counting down.
CTCCTGCATCACCGATTCACCACCAACTTACTCACCCGAAGAACAACTCGACGAAAGCACGCCTCGTCGCGAATCACTGGAGCCAAATCCGACTTACGCAGCCATCGCCCAAAGTGAACTATCCGAGAAAGACACTTGGTTCTTGGACAGTTGCTGCGGACAACATATGTGCTCTTCGGGTGGCTTCGTTCATCGGGAACAACGTCTTAACCGCGAAGTTGTCATCACCGTTGCCAACAACCAGAACCTGCGTACACGGCGACAAGGGGTAGTTCAACTTCAATCCCGCAAGACTAACGTTATCCTGCAGATGTCAAAAGTTTTGATTGCAGAAGGACTCGGCTAGAACTTACTCAGCGTCAGTCAACTCATGGCAAAGAAAATTCACCTTGAAGCCGAGAGCACCACTCAGGAGTTCAAGTTGTTCAAGAATAATGTCTTCGTCCTCGACTTCGTTCCAGATCAAGGCACCACAGACAGCGACGCCATAGTCAACTTCACCACGTGGACACACCCACTGGATCTCGACCCCAACTTCAGTCCCGAAGGCATTTGGTACTCGCACACCATACCAGGAATAGAATGGACAAGAGCGTTGGCAACAATTCGACAGACAACAACGGCGTAAGCAGAGAAAACACCGGTCGAAGCAGAAATAATACCGGCAGAAGCAGAGACAAAACCGACAGAAGCAGAGACAGCAACGGCAGAAGCAGAGACAACACCGGCAAAAGCAGAGACAACACCAATCGCTGGTCCTTCAACAACACCAGTCCTCATTCACGACTCTCCATAGTCTCCCGCACAACAGCTAACTCCCACTCCACGAGAAGTCCACAGAAGCGCCAACATCACCGCGAGTTTTTACTCCAACTCTGACCTGTACAGGCAATCACCTAGACATCGCGCCAGCGAATCAATATGGCATGCGAGGATGGGACACCCGAGCAACACAACATTGAACAATACGATAAGAGCAGGAGTCCTCGACAAAAAATCACTACTTCTACATGACGGCAGAGAACTTCAACGAGTTTGCGGAACATGTTTTACCTGCCCCAGAGCCGACTTACCCCATCAGCCGTTCGTCTCTCACCACAACCCGAGCGCACCAGCATACACACCACTGGAGAAAGTCTACGGCGACATACTATACGCTCGCGAAAGCGGACAAGGAGCATACAACTACGACATCACGTTCATCGACGCCGCCACCCGATACGTCTGGCACCTCAACCTTCCGAGCCGCGACATGGCCTTCGAAGCCTTCGTCGCGTGGCTTCCAATAGCAAAACGAGAATCAGGAGTGAAGCTGAAACTTTTCCAGTTAGACGGGCGAGGGGAATATCAGTCAAAGAGGTTCAAGCAGTACCTGGCAGCGAGAGTATCAAGCGACCCATCTCTCTTCCCTACGCCCATCAACAACAAGGTGTGGAAGAAAGGATGAACAGGACCCTCCAGAACACCATGCGCAAGCTGCTACGTGGCATGCGGATATGTGAAGAATGAGGAATGAATGAACTAGCACAAAGTTGGGTACAAGTAGGAAACCCTAGGAAACTGTACCCCATAGTGTCTACCCCACTATAGCCTACACAAGCTATATAATATGAGTTTGACACACCCCCATAAACAAAGTGGGGGAGAAAAAGAGGTCACAAGACCAGTCAAGCAAAGCAAAGCAAGCTCAGGGTGGATCACAACGTCACCACACAATCCGAGCACAAGAGCAAGGCCAAAAGGCCAGTTCACATGCAAGATCATATATAAAGGTAAACAAGCAAGTGCAGGTATAGAAAGATCACAGTACAAGCAAGGTCAAGAAGTGAGCAAGTGAGGCCAGGTAGGCACAAGACCTAGCATCATACAGAAGCGCTGATGATCACAAGGCGGAAGTGCCTTGGTAAAGATATCAGCAGTGTTGGCCTCAGAGGCCACGTAAGCAAGGCGCAGCTGACCACGCTGCTGCAGCTCACGAGCAAGGAAGTAGCAAAGAGCAATGTGCTTCGTTCTGTGCTCCAGTCTGTGCTCTTGACACAAGGCCAGCATGGCCATGTTGTCTACGTACAGAACTAGAGGAGAACGAGGCGGCTCTCCTAGGTCATTCAGCAGGTAGGTGAGCCAGCGTAGCTCCTGTGCAGCCATGGCCCCCACGTAGATCTCAGCCTCACAGCTGGAGCTGAGAACAAAAGACGAGCGGAGCCAAGGCTGAAGGTGTAACCCTGTGACGACCGCTGCACAGCCTAGTCGTGACCTGTGAGGACCACTCGACGTCGCCCTCCAAGCACTAGCCCCATGCCCGACGTACTGCACAAGTAGCGCAACACCCTCTTCGCTGCAGCCATGTGCTCTGGTCAGTGTCTCCCAGGAGCAACATAGTGTGCCAAGATGCTAAGAGGGTATGCTAGGTCAGGTCGTGTGCAGGTCATCAGGTACATGAGGCAGCCAACAAGCTCTGGGTACGGGCCACTCGGCTCTACGGACTCATCCGAAGGCAGAGCTGAGAGCGAGTGGCGAGTAGACAGGGGAGTGGCCTGAGGCAAGGAGTACGTGAAGTCGAAGCGCTGAAGGACCTGCTGCACCATGTGTGACTGAGTCAGGGTAATGGTGTGCTGTGCTCTGTCCCGAGTGATCTGCAAGCCAAGGTAGCTGCGCAGTTCACCCAGGTCAGTGCACGTGTGTCTATTCAGCAGCTCGGACTTCACGTGGGCGAGTCCAGCAGTGTCAGCAGTGGCAAAGACCAAGTCGTCGACGTAAACGAGGATGTAGAACGGCGGCAAAGAGGTGTCGGTGCGCAGAAACAGCGACGGGTCAGCTGTAGAAGGAGCAAACCCAAGAGCCGCAAGTGTAGTCCTCAGTGTGTCGTGCCACTCACGGGGCGCCTGGCGGAGACCGTAGACTGGCCGCCGGAGGCTCCACTGGGTACCAGGAGGAAACGACCCAGTGAAGCCAGGTGGGCGGCACAGCCAGATCTCCTCGTGCAGGCTGCCCTGCAAGAAAGCTGTGCTGAAGTCAAGAGAGTGAAGCTCGTAGTCGCGCTGAGCGGCTATGTGCAGCAGCACCCGAAGAGTGGTCATCTTCGGGGTGAGAGAGAAGGTCTGAAAGTAGTTAACTCCCTGCCGCTGACTGAAGCCTCGAGCCACGTAACGCGCTCTGAAGACAGGCGGAGAACCGGGCAGCTGCTTCACCCTGAAGATCCACATGCCACTGACGATGTTCGCCCCAGGTGGGGGAACCTCGTCGACGTAGGTGCCTGTGGACTTCCAGGAAGCCATCTTTGCGTCCATGGCCGACTGCCACTAAGAGGAGTAGGGACCCTCGATCGCCTCAGCGTACGATCGAGGAGTCGGGATGTCTGGTGCATCCGGGTCTCCCGCAGGGGCAATCAGCGTGGACACGTGATGAGGCAAAGCAGCAGCAAAGCACTGGAACTCCTCTTGCCTGTCCTCAAGGACGTCCGTGCTAAGAGCACACTCACCCCCGACGGACAGAGGACAGACAGACTCAGACTCAGCAACAAGACTAGCAGCAAAGTCTAGACGACAGCGAGCAGCAAAGTCGACAAGCTCAGCAATCAAGGCAGACGCAGCAGTGGACTCAAAGGAAGGGTCAGTGACAACAGTAGCCAGGAGACGCGTGACAGTAGGACGTGCAACACGAAGAGAGTCAAACTCGGGGTCAGCAAGAAGAGGAAGAGAGGACTCTTGAGGAGACGGCAACGGGACACGCAGAGGAGCAGTGGAAGGATGCAGTGCCATCTGGTGTGTGCGTGGGACCGCAGGAGGACGCGGACGCGGAGCACGACTACTAGTGGGAGAAGCACGAACAGGCGACGCAGGACGAGACGCACGCTCACGACGCTCAGCAAGACCTCCAGTAGGACCAGTGTAGGGAGAAGGAGCAGGCAGGGGGGAGGCGGGCTGTAACTGTGACTGCGACTAGACAGGCTGTGGACACTCTAAGGGAGGAGCAGGACCAATAGAGGGCGCGAGACCAAGAACCTGCTCAAGGAGCGGAACGAAGTACGGCCTCGGCCGCGCAGCACCTCCAGAACCAACAGGGACAGCACCAGCACCTCCAGCGGCAGCAACAGGGCCACCAGCACCTCCAGCGGCAGCACCAGCGCCAGCAGCAACTCCAGCTCCAACAGCACCAGCGCCAGCAGCACCTCCAGCTCCAACAGGCCAGTACCCCCACTGCGCTGACGCGCAGCGTACCACTCACGAAGCTGCTGAGGGGTCAAGGTCTCACGACTGCGCTGCTGCTGCTGGTTTCGGACCACCACCGGACCCACTCCTCTGCGCAGAGTCGCGACCAGCTCCACCACCGCCGGCGCCGCTGCCTCCGCCACCTCCGCCGCCTTCGCCACCTCCGCCGCCTTCGCTCCCTCTGCCACCACCGCCGCCTCCTCCGCCTCCACTGCTGCCACCGCCGCCACCACCCCCGCCACCACTCCCACCACCACCCCCACCCCCTCTACTGCCTCCACCACCACCTCCACCGCCCCTGCTAGCCCCTCCAGCTCCCTTGCCCCCCTTGCCTTTGCCGGTGCAGCGTCTCCCGCTAGGGGCAGACGCAACGCCGACATCGTAGAAACCAACGAGGACGGCAGCAGCAGCAGAAGCAACAGAGGGCAAGAGGGGGGAGGGGGAACACCCCTCAAAGATGGGGGTGCGAGGGTCACCACGAGAGGCTCCTACAGCGACTATGCTCTTCTCTGCTGCTAGGAGGCACTCCTCGAGGAGGTCAACGGTGAGTGTGGTGGGGCAAACTGAGAGGAAGTGGTCCCTGACTAAGCGAAGAGAATCAGGGAGCCGGATGACTATGTAGTAGAGGGTGATGTACATGGGGGGGGGGGGGGGGGGTTCTTGGCGCAGAACTCAGCAAGAAGCGCAGCGCGGTAGCGAGTGTCACTAGTGCGGAGGTGCGTAATGAGGTCAGCGACTGTGGGAAAGGCAGCAATGTTAGGGAAGAGGTTTGGTAGCATGAGGCGGCTTAGTGCAGCAGTGGCAGGGGAAGAGTAGCGTGCAACTACAGCGTCGTACAAGGTCTGAGCACTCTTGTACTGACTAAAGTGCGCACACTCAGTGGTCGGTAAGTGGCAACGCACAGCAAGACGGGCAACAGCATCGCGTGTCGCCCACTGTGAGCGAACAATGCTGTTAGCAGTAGCAGGCGGGGCAGGGGAGGCACAAGAGGTGAGGTTGAACAGGGAGAGGCCGTCTGCCCTATCGGACTGGAGGAACAGCTGGAGGTCATCGACCCAGACCTCAAAGTCAACAGCACGACCCTCAGTATCAAAGGTAAGAACAGTGGGGGTAGCCATGACTGTAGTGGCCTAGCAAGGAGTGAGGTCACCAGTCCGAGTAAGTAGGGCCGGGGTGCGCCGGTAGGACTAGGAGCGGCTCGACGGCAGGGCGGCTCGGCGGCTCGGCTGCTGGGCGGCTCGGCTGTCGGGCGGCTCGGCTGTCAGGCGGCTCGGCGGTTCGGCTGTTGGGCGGCTCGGCGGCTCGGCTGTTGGGCGGCTCGGCTGTCGAGCGGCTCTGCGGCTCGGTTGCTGGGCTGCTGGGCGGCTCGGCTGCTGGGCGGCTCGGCGGCTCTGCTGTTGGGCGGCTCAGCTGCTGGGCTGCTCGGCAGAGGCGGCGTTGGGGCCGCTAGGGGCGGCGACGGGGCCGCTTAGGGAGGGGAGCGGCGATGGGGCCGTGTAGTGGCGGCGACGGTGCCGCGTAGGAAGGGGGGGGGGGGGGGCGGCGACGGGGCCGCGTAGAGGCGGCGACATGGCCGCGTAGAGGCGGCGACAGGGCCGCGTAGGGGTGGCAGCGGGGCCGCTTAGGGGCGGCAACGGGGCCGCGTAGGGTGAGAGGCGGCGACGGGGCCGCTAGGGGCGGCGACGGGGCCGCGTATGGGCGGCAACGGGGCCGCGTAGGGAGAGAGGCGGCGATGGGGCCGATAGGGGCGGCGACGGGGCCGCTAGGGGCGGCGACGGGGCCGCGTAGGTGCGGCGACGGGGCCGCGTAGGGTGAGAGGCGGCGACGGGGCTGCTAGGGGCGGCGACGGGGCCGCTAGGGGCGGGGACGGGGCCGCGTAGGGGCGGCGACGGGGCCGCGTAAGGGCAGCGACGGGGCCGCGTAGGGTGAGAGGCGGCGACGGGGCCGCTAGGGGCGGCAACGGGGCCGCGTGAGGGGCGGCGACGAGGCCGCTAGGGGCCACTAGGTGCCTGGAAAGGGCGGCGAAAAAGGCGCGCCTCGGACAGGAGCGACTGGCGCTCCGGTCAGAAAGGAAAATTTCAGTGGTGGGCCCAAGGAAGCGTTCCCACTAGGGAACCTGCTCTATACCATGTGAAGAATGAGGAATAAATGAACTAGCACAAGGTTGGGTACAAGTAGGAAACCCTAGGAAACTGTACCCCATAGTGTCTACCCCACTATAGCCTAGACAAGCTATATCATATGAGTTTGACAGAGGGGTGCAGCTAATTTGGGCAAGGGGGAGATGCTCCTGACCTGCTACACCGACGCCAGCTTCAACTCTGTGAAGGCGGATGGCACCAGCATTGGAGGCTTTGTGTGCCTGTTTGGAGGTGGTGCAGTGAGCTGGCGCAGCAAGAAGCAGAACGAGGTGGGGCAGTCCTCGTGTGAGACAGAGTACCTGGCCCTGCATCATGGGGCAAAGGAGGTGGTGCGGCGGAGGCGTTTGTTGGAGGAGATCGGAGTGTGCCAGAAGGAGCCAACTGTGATTTTTTGTGACAACGAGCCGGCTGTGAAGCTTGCTAAGAACGCTTGCCTTCATGGGCTGACGAAGCACATCAGGCCTAAGTGGCATTGGGTGAGGAGGCTCCTGGACAAGGAGGTGCGGCTGGAGATTGTGAAGACCCATCAGCAGGCGGCTGACATTCTCACCAAGCGCCTGGCTGAATCTGAGCATTGGAAGGGCATGAAGCTTGCTGGGATGACAGTAGGACTGGCAGCACGAAGGGAGTCCGCCTGTGGGTCGGTAAGCACAAGAAGGGAGGACTCAGGAGGAGATGGCAAAAGGGCACGCAGAGGAGCAGTGGACGGACGCAGAGACATCCGGTGCGTGCCAGGGACAGGAGGAGGACGCGGACGCGAACCACGACCACTAGCGCGGGCAGCACGAACAGGCAACGCGGGACGAGACGCAGGCTCACGACGCTCAGCAAGACCTCCAGTAGGACCAGTGTAAGGAGAAAGAGCAGGCAGTGGGTAGGTAGGCTCCAACAGTGACTGCGACTGGACAGGCTGTGGACACTCTACCGGAGGAGAAAGACCAAGAACCTGCTGCAGAAGCGGAACGAAGTACGGCCGAGGCCGCGCGGCAGCTCCAGACTCAGCAGGGACAGCACCAGCACCCTCAGCGGCAGCACCAGCGCCACCAACACCTCCAGCGGCAGGACCTCTAGCAGCACCAGCAGCAGAACCACCGGCAGGACAGACAGCAGCAGACTCAGCACAAACGCCCTCAGCAGCCCCAGCTCCAGTAGGACCCGCAGGCGTAGCACCTCCGGGACCGGCGGCACCAGTACCCTCGACGGTCGAAGAAGCTCCAGCTCAAGCAGTACGCCTCCAGCGGCGAGCAAACCACTCGCGCAGCTCCTGTGGAGAGAGGGGCTCCCGCCGAGGCGCAGCACCAGGAGAAACCCCAGGCTCAGCGGCTCCAGACGTAGCACCCCCAGGCTCAGCAGCTCCAGACTCAGCACCCCCAGGCTCAGCAGCTCCAGCTCCAGTAGGACCCGCAGGCCCAGCAGCTCCGGGACCGGCAGCACCAGCACCCTCAGCAGTCGAAGGAGCTCCAGCTCCAGCAGCACGCCTCCAGCGGCGAGCAAACCACTCGCGCAGCTCCTGTGGAGAGAGCGGCTCCCACCGAGACGGAGCAACCGGAGAGCCCCCAGGTCCAGCAGTCGCAGGCTCCGCACCTCCAGGCTCAACACCCCCAGGCTCAGCAGCTCCTGACGTAGCACCTCCCGGCTCAGCACCCCCAGCAGCAGCACCCCCAAGCTCAGCACCCCCCGGCCTCGCACCCCCAGGCTCAGCACCCCCAGCAGCAGCACCCCCAAGCTCAGCACCCGCAGGCGTAGCACCCCCAGACTCTGCACCCGCAGCAGGACCAGACTCAGCAGCAACCTCGACTGGCTCGACTGTGTCTACCTGGGACACACCTAAAGGGGCAGGAACCTGAGGGGGGAGGGGGTCTACCGGGGGGGGAACTGGCACCAGGAAGTCTGGTGGGGGGGGGAGGGAAGGAGTACGGTAGGGGAAGAGGCGGTAGAAGGGGACTGACTCGTCGAACGTGACGTCCTGGGAGGACAGAACACGACGAGAGGAGGGGTGGTAGAACTGCCACCCTGGAGCATCAGGGGGGAAGCCAAGGAAGACATAGGGAGCAGCACGGGGGGACAGCTTGTCCGCAGACAAGTCGCAGACAAACGCCCGAGATCCCCAGACACGGAATGCAGACGCATCGCAGACCTTCCCCGTCCACAGTAACACTGGGGACATCGCGGGCCGAGAGACCCTGGGGTGAAGGTTGAGCTGATGCGCCGCGTACCGAACCGCAAACGGCCACAGAAAATGGGGGGCAGCCGCATGCATCATGGACGTACGAGCGACATCCATGACCATGCCAATGCGGCGCTCAGCAATCCCATTTTGCTGTGGAGAGTCCGGAAGCGTAAAGGTCTGGCGGATCCCCTGTGCACGACAGTAGTCTCGCAGAAGGCGAGAGGAGAACTCCCCACCTCGGTCAGAGTGCAGACGCAGAACAGGAAAGTCCGAGCCGAAGCTCCTCCTGAGCTGGAGACGAGCCTTGCGGATCCAGTCGATCAGCACCTCAGTGACAGCACCCTTGCTGCGCAAGGGGAAGACTGTGGTGTAACGCGAGTAGTCGTCAACCACCAACAGGAAGTAGCGCTCGTGACCCTGCCCACGGACGGGGGCCGGGCCCCACACGTCCATGTGAAGTGTCTACAGAGGAACCTCTGTCGGGGGAAACTGGGAGGAGTGAGGAGCAGCCCTGAGGCGCCCCTCGACACAGGGGACACAGGAAGGTCCTGGTCCCGAAGGAAGGGGAGGGAGAGACTGGGGAAGACCAGAGACAAGGACACGGGAAGCCATGCCCCGAAGACGGGGCAAGGAGGGGTGGCCGAGACGGTGGTGCCACAGGAGAGTCTCGTGAGACAGGAGGCGACACGAACAGGGGGCAGACTCAGGACCAGACCTGGACGCAGCAGCAAACACCTGACCTGACGCTGCTACCTGACCGGACGCAGGGACAGGAGGAGACTCAGTGGTCAGGGTGTAGAGGCTCGACCCCGGCCGACGCGAGAACGTGGCCAGGTGCCGGCCTGTGCGTGCGTCCGTGCAGTGGGTCACCCGCTGACTCGCAGGAGTGAACTGGTGAACCCCCGCATCCTGCAGGTCTGCACCACTCACCAAGTTCGTCGAGAACGAGGGGAGGTACAGGCCAGACAGGGTGCCCGAGGGGGCAGCCGGACACGGGAGGACAGTGGAAAAGTGAGCGAGGACAGGACCCCCAGAGGGGTCAGCCAGGGAGACTGCAACAGGCCGACCAAGCGGCGTGAGTGTGGTGCGGTCCCGAAAGAAGGAGCGAGAAGCCCCAGAGTCAAGTGTAAAGGTGAGAGCGCAGCCTCACCCGCACCTGAGGAAGCAGACTCACTAGCACCTAGAGCAGCAGCCGCACCTGTACCTGGAGCAGGAGACTCACTAGCACCCAGAGCAGCAGCAGCCTCACCAGTAGCTAGAGCAGCAGGTCCTATACCCGGGTCAGGCGGTACGCACAGGTGACCAGCACGGTCAGCACTAGTAGGCAATGCATACATGGCAGTGAGAATAGCATCATAGTCAAGAGCAAATATATCTACCCTCTGCCTAAGCAACTCCACCCAGTCGGGGAGCTCAGCCTCGTCGCCAAACACGGTACGCCAGGCGTCGCTCAGACGGGCGAAGCAGCGGGACTGTGTATGACCAGGTGTCCCACAAGGCTGACCAGTCCGAGCACCAGTGATAATCACGTAAGAGCAGCGAACAGAACTGAGAGACCCTCTACTCTGAGCGTACCACTCACGAAGCTGCTGAGGCGTGAGAGACGCGCGGGGGGGGTCGCGGGAGCTGCATCTGGCCGCCACCAGTAGTAGAAGCAGCAGGAGTGGTAGCAGTAGTAGCGCCACCACCCCTACAGCCCCAACCAGCGTACCACTCACGCAGCTGCTGGGGCGTGAGGGACTCACGCAGACGTCGATGGGGCTGCATCTGGCTCCACCAGTAGAGGCAGGAGCAGGAGTAGCAGTAGTAAGGCAGGCAGCCAGGCAAGCCAAAAAGGGAGGCAGGCAGGCAAGCAGGCGACGCGCAGCGTGCTAGCAGGGCAGGGGCTCACCAGTGGTGGGTAGAGTAGGCTCGGCGACTCAGCGGCTCGGCAGCACGGCGGCTCTGCGGCTCGGGCGACTCGGGCGGCTCGGCGGCAGAGCGGCTCGGCAGCAACTGCAGCTCGGCAGCTCGGCGACCCGGCGGCGCGGCTGTAGGGCGGCTCGGCTGCTGGGAGGTGTCAAGAATAATATATATTTCTATTTATTGTTTTCTAACTGCCTGTAGAATAATATATATTTATATATAATGTTCTGTTTGGTGGTGCACCTTTCTTCTTGCCTATTTGTACCGCTCGCTCTATAGTGAAACTCTCTTTTCTTCAAACTTTCTCGACCTTTCCAAAACTCACTCGAGCTCAATCTCCTCTCTCAAGTTACCATGGCTCCTAAGCCTACCGCTCCTTAGTTCTTAATTTCACAGGAGGCTCGGGTGTAGAGCGGCTCGGCGGCGAGGCGGCTCGGCTGCAGGGCGGCTCGAGACGAAGGAGGAGGAGAAGCAGGGGAGCCGCGACGGGCGACGGGAAAAGGGGGGGGGGGGGGGGGGGAGGCGGCTCGGGCGGCTCGGGCGGCTCAGGCTGCACGGCGGCTAACGGGCGGCGTGGGGGGGGCCGGGACGGCGGCGTGCAGCAGGGACGGGCGGCGCACGGGCGGTGTGAGGCCGGGACGGGTGAGGGGCCAGGACGGGCGGCGTCCTGGCGCCGAGGGGCCGAGACAGGAGAGCGCGGCCGGGGCGGGCGGCACAGGGCGGCTTGGGGCCGAGACGGGCGCGCGCGGGTGGCTAGGGGCCGGGACGGGCGCGCGCGGGTGGCTAGGGGCCGAGACGGGCGGCGCGCGGGCGGCTAGGGGCCTGAACGGGCGGCGCGCGAGCGGCTAGGGGCCGGGACGGGCGGCGCGCGGGCGGCTAGGGGCCTGAACGGGCGGCGCGCGAGCGGCTAGGGGCCGGGACGGGCGGCGCGCTGGCGGCTAAGGGCCGGGACGGGCGGCGCGCGGGCGGCTAGGGGCCTGAACGGGCGGCGCGCGAGCGGCTAGGGGCCGGGACGGGCGGCACGCGGGCGGCTAGGGGCCTGAACGGGCGGCGCGCGAGCGGCTAGGGGCCGGAACGGGCGCGCGCGGGCGGCTAGGGGGCCGCAGGGCAGGCCGAAAGAGTGAGAGCGAGGGCCCGGAGCGCGCTCCGGGCAGAAAAAAGTTTAAAAGTGGTGGGCCCTAAGCACAGTTCCCACGGGGGAACCTGCTCGATACCATGTGGAAAATAGAACGAGAATGAATGAACTATGAGTGAAGTGAGTACAAATAGCAAAACCCTAATTGGGTTGTACCCCCTATGGTATACCCCACTGCAGCCTACACAACAGCATAAGCTACATATATGTTCTGACAATCTTAGTTTCCTGCTAGGTGTTGTACCATTTTCCTTTCTTCATTCTTGCCTATTTGTACCCTTGAACCTATAGTGAAAACCCCTCATTCTCTCGATACTTTTTACTTCAACTCGAACTCACTAGCCATGGCTCCTAAGTCACGCTAGTTTTTTTACATTTCCTTGGTTGGGGACTCCTTGGGGACCTTCCCTCTTGTCCTCCTCTTCCCCTCCCACCTGGTTAATTGCTACCCTAACTCTCTTGTGTGGTTAATTGTAAAATTGTGAGACGATTGTGATTGAGTTAAGATTCTATGGCAGCTTATCCCCTAGTGGGCCGAAATTCATAACTCAAGAAATACTTCACCTTATTATACGATTCAAATTGGGAATTGTAGCCACAAACTAGGGCTACAACATATCTGAGTTTGATGAAGTTTTGACAGTGCACTTTTCGTCGACAGCATTTCTTGTGAACTCGACTTTTCTGTCCAGAAACTAGGCCCAAAGATTTTGAGATATTTAGGCCCCTAATCTTTGTAGACCTTGTCCTTTGTCTCTAACAGCTTCCTGTCAAACTTATATGCTATAGTCTATGTAGGCTGTAGTGGGGTAGACAATATGGGAAACAACATTTCTAGGTTTTCCTACTTGTACCCACCTCTTTCCTAGTTCATTAATTCCTCATTTCTTCACATAGTATAGAGCAGGTTCCCTAGTGGGAACGCTTCTCAGGGCCCACCACTGAAATCGATTTTTTTTTTCCTGACCGGAGCGCGGGTCGCCCCTGCCCGAGGCGCGCCCCATTGGCCACCCTCACGTCGCCTCTCACGGCCCCTCGTGCCACCCTTAGCGGCCCCGTCGCCACCCCTTACGGACCCGTCGCCGTCCTTTGCGGCCCCGTCGCCGCCCCTCTCGGCCCCTCGCGGCCCCTTTGCCGCCCCGTCGCCGCCCTCTCTAGGCCCCTCGTGGCCCCTTCGCGGCCACGTCGCCGCCCCTAGCGGCCCCGTCGCCGCCCTTCGAGGCCCCTCGCGGCCCCCTTTGCAGCCCCGTCGCCGCCCCTATCGGCCCCGTCGCCGCCCCTAGCGGCCCTGTCGCCGCCCCTAAAGCCCTGTCGCCGCCCCTAGCGGCCTCGTCGCTGCTCCTAGCGGCCCCGTCACCGCCCTCCGCGGCCCCGTCGCCGCCCTCCGCGGCCCCGTCGCTGCCCTTCGCGGCCCCGTCGCCGCCCTTCGCGGCCTCGTCGCCGTCCTTAGCGGCCCCGTCGCCGCCTCTGACGGCCCCGTCGCCGCCCTTCACGGCCCCCCCCTTCAGCTGCTAAGCAGCCGTAACGCCGAGCCGCAGAGCCGCCCAGCAGCCGAGCCGCCCAGCAGCCGAGCCGCCCAGCAGCCGAGCCGCCAAGCAGCCAAGCCGCCCAGCAGCCGAGCCGCCCAGCAGCCGAGCCGAGCCACCGAGCCGCCGACCGCCGAGCCGCCATCGAGCCGCTACTGTTCCTACCGGTGAGCACCAGACCTACCAACCCGGACTGGTAGGAGCACTCCCAGCTAGACCAGTGCTGTCATGGGTACCCCCAGTGTTCTTACCTTTGATGCTGAGGGTCGTGCTGTTGACTTTGAGGTCTGGGTCGATGACCTCCAGCTCTTCCTACAGTGCGATAGGGCAGACGGACTCTCCCTGTTTGATCTCACCTCTAGTGCCTCTCCTGCCCCGCCTGCTACTGCTGACAGCACTGTTCGCTCACAGTAGGCCACACGCGATGCTGCTGCCCGTCTTGCTGTGCGTCGTCACTTACCGACCACTGAGCGTACGCACTTTAGCCAGTACAAGAGTGCTAAGACCTTGTACAACGCTGTAGTTGCACGCTACTCTTCCCCTGCCACTGCTGCTTTTAGCCGCCTCATGTTGCCGTACCTGTTCCCTGACCTTGCTGCCTTTCCCACAGTCGCTGACCTCATTACGCACCTTCGCACTAGTGACACTCGCTACCGCGCTGCGCTTCTTGCTGAGTTCTGTGCCAAGAACCCTCCCCCCATGTACATCACCCTCTACTACATAGTCACCCGGCTCCCTGACTCTCTTCGCTTAGTCAGGGACCACTTCCTCTCAGTTTGCCCCACCACACTCACCGTTGACCTCCTCGAGGAGCCCCTCCTAGCAGCAGAGAAGAGCATAGTCGCTGTAGGAGCCTCTCGTGGTGACCCTCGTTCCCCCGTCTTTGAGGGGTGTTCCCCCTCCCCCCTCTTGCCCTCTGTTGCTTCTGCTGCTGCGGTCGACCTCGTTGGCTTCGAGTTGGTCGGCGCTGCGTCTGCCCCTAGCGGGAGACGCCGCACCGGCAAGGGCAAGGGGGGCAAGGGCGCTGGAAGGGCTTGCGGGGGCGGTGGAGGTGGCGGTGGAGGCAGTGGAGGGGGTGGGGGTGGTAGTGGGAGTGGTGGCGGGGGTGGAGGTGTCGGTGGCAGCAGTGGAGGCGGAGGAGGCGGCGGCGGCGGTGGCGGTGGGAGCGGAGGCGGCGGAGGTGGCGGAGGCGGCGGCGGCAGCGGTGCAGCTGGTCGCGGCTCTGCGCAGAGGAGTGGTTCCGGTGGTGGTCAGCGCTAGCAGCAGCAGCGCACTCGTGAGACCCCTTCCCCCCAGCAGCTTCGTGAGTTGTACGTTGGGCGTTAGCGAGGTGGGGGTACTGGTCCCTGCACCTACGTCCTCCGTACCGGCGACCGCGCTGATGAGCAGTGCGGGGGCCCGCACTCCACCCAGCGCTGCTTCGGCCGCCTAACGGACGCGTGGCGTCACCAGTTCCCTGACGCCACTGAGATCCCTCGCTCGGGAGAGCTGTCTAGGGCGGGGGTTGCTATTTTTGATCTTGATTATGATGCAATTCTTGCTGCCATGTATGCTGTGTCTACTAGTGATGAGGGTGACTGTTACCTGTGTGTTCCGCCTGACCCGGGCATTAAGGCTGCTGCGCTAGGTGCTGGTGAGGCTGCTACTCTAGGTGCTAGTGCGTCTGCTACCCCAGGTGCTGGTGAGTCTGCTCTCTCAGGTACCACGTTGGCTCAGGCCTTACACACCTTCACCCTTGACTCGGGTGCTTCCCGCTCCTTCTTTCGAGACCGCCCCACGCTTACGCCGCTTAGTCGGCCGGTTGCGGTCTCCCTGGCGGACCCCTCTGGGGGTCCTGTCCTTGCTCGCTTCTCCACTGTCTTACCGTGTCCGGCAGCCCCCTCTGGCACCCTGTCAGGTATTTACCTCCCCTCGTTCTCTACAAACTTGGTGAGTGGTGCTGATCTACAGGATCGGGGGGTTGACCAGTTCACTTCTGCGAGTCAGCGGGTGAACCACTGTACGTGTGCTCGGACGGGCCGACACTTGGCCACGTTTACCTGTCGGCCGGGCTCGAGCCTGTACACACTGACTACTGAGTTTCCTCCGGTTGATGAGTCTGGTCAGGTATTTGCGTCGAGTCAGGTGTTTGCTCCAGCGACTAGGTCTAGTCCTAAGTCTGCTCCCTGCTCGTGTCGTCTCCTGTCCCACCAGACTCTCCTTTGGCACCACCGTCTTGGTCACCCCTCCCTGCCTCGTCTTCAAGGCATAGCCTCTCGTGTCCTTATCTCTGGTCTCCCCCCGTCCTTCCCTCCCCTCCCTCCGGGGCCTGCCCCTACCTGCGTTCCCTGCGTCGAGGGGCGGCAGCGCGCCGCCCCTCACTCCTCCGAGTTTCCTCCGACAGAGGCTCCCTTGCAGACTCTTCACATGGACGTGTGGGGCCCCGCCTGCGTCTGTGGCCAGGGTCACGAGCGTTACTTCCTGTTGGTGGTTGACGACTACTCGCGTTACACCACGCTGTTCCCCTTGCGCAGCAAGGGTGACGTCACTGAGGTATTGATCGACTGGATCCGCGCAGCTCGTCTCCAGCTCAGAGAGAGTTTCGGCTCGGACTTTCCTATTCTGCGTCTGCACTCTGACGGAGGCGGGGAGTTTCCTTTGCTCGTCTGGGAGCCTTTTCTCGTGCACAGGGCATCCGCCAGACCTTCACGCTTCCGGCCTCTCCACAGCAAAATGGGATTGCTGAGCGCCGCATTGGCATGGTCATGGACGTCGCTCGTACGTCCATGATCCATGCGGTTGCCCCCCATTTTCTGTGGCCGTTTGCGGTTCAGTACGCGGCGCATCATCTCAACCTTCAGCCCCGGGTCTCCTTGCCAGAGACCTCCCCCACCTTGCGGTGGACGAGGAAGGTTGGCGATGCGTCTGCGTTTCGGGTCTAGGGATCTCGGGCGTTTGTTCACGACTTGTTTGCGGACAAGCTGTCCCCCCGTGCTGTTCCCTGCATCTTCCTTGGCTTCCCCCCTAACGCACCTGGTCGGTAGTTTTACCATCCCACCTCGCGCCGTGTTCTGTCCTCCCAGGACGTCATCTTTGACGAGTCGGTGCCTTACTACCGTCTCTTCCCCTACTGCACTGCGCCCCTCCCCCCGCCGCCACTCTTCCTTGCGCCAGGTCCCCCCCCAGTAGACCCTCTCCCCCCTCAGGGTCCTGCCCCGTCAGGTGTGTCCCAGGTAGACGCAATCGAGCCTGTCGAGGTAGCTGTTGACTCTGGTGCTGCTAGGGGTGCTGAGCTTGAGGGTGCCGGGTCTGGGGGTGCTGAGCCTGGGGGTGCTGAGTCTAGGGGTGCTGAGTCTGGGGGTGCTGGGCCTAGGGGTGCGGAGCTTGGGGGTGTTGAGCGTGGGGGTACGGAGCCTGGGGGTGCGTAGCCTGGGGGTGCTGGGTCTGCTCGTGTGGCCTCTTGCGGTGCTTCCTCAAGGCGGGAGGTACTCTCTCCGCGGGAGCTGCGCGAGTGGTTTGCCCGGCGCTGGAGCCGTGCTGCTGGAGCTGGAGGTGCTACTGTTGCTGCTGGTCCTAGATGTGCTCGTACTGGCGGTACTGGAGCTGCTCGGACTGGGGGTGCTGCTGGGGCTGCTAGAGTTGGTCCTGCTGGAGGTACTGCTGGAGCTACTGACGGTACTAGAGCTGACGGTTCTACTGGAGCTGGAGCTGCTGGAGCCGGAGCTGCTGGGGGTGTTGGCGCTGGTGGTTCTGCTAGCGCCGGTGCTTCTGAGGGTGCTGGAGTTGGCGCTGTTGGAGCTGGAGGTGCTGCTAGCGCTGGTGCTACCGCTGGGGGTACTGGTGCTGTCCCTGCTGGTTCTGGAGGCGCTGCGCGGCCAAGACCGTACTTCTTTCCGCTCCTTGAGCATGTTCTTGGTCTCCCGCCCTCAACTGGTCCTTCTTCTCCCTTAGAGTGTCCACAGCCTGTCTAGTCGCGGTCCAAGTTCCAGCCCGCCTCCCCCCTACCTGCTCTTTCTCCCTACACTGGTCCTACTGTAGGTCTTGTTGAGCGTCGTGAGCCTGCGTCTCGTCCTGCGTCGCCTGTTCGTGCTGCTCGCACTAGTAGTCGTGTTCCGCGTCTGCGTCCTCCTGCGGTCCCAGGCACACACCAGATGGCACTGCGTCCTTCCACTGCTCCTCTGCGTGTCCCGTTGCCGTCTCCTCCAGAGTCCTCTCTTCCTCTTCTTGCTGACCCGGAGTCTGACTCTCTTCGTGCTGTTAGTCCTACTCTCACGCGTCTCCTGGCCACTGCTGTCACTGACCCTTCCTTTGAGTCCACTGCTGCGTCTGCCTTAGTTGCTGAGCTTGTTGACTTTGCTGCTCGCTGTCGTCTAGACTACGCTGCTAGTCTTGTTGCCGAGTCTGAGTTTGTCTATCCTCCGTCCGTCGGGGGTGAGTGTGCTCTTAGCACGGACGTCCTTGAGGACAGGCAGGAGGAGTTCCAGTGTTTTGCTGCTGCTTTGCCTCATCTCGTGTCCACGCTAATTGCCCCTGAGGGAGACCCGGATGGACCAGACATCCCGACTCCTCGATCGTACGCTGAGGTGATAGAGAGTCCCTACTCCTCATAGTGGCAGTCAGCCATGGACGCAGAGATGGCTTCCTGGAAGTCCACAGGCACCTACGTCGACGAGGTTCCCCCACCTAGGGCGAACATCGTCTGTGGCATGTGGATTTTCAGGGTGAAGCGGCTGCCGGGCTCTCCGCCTGTCTTCAAGGCGCGTTACGTGGCTCGAGGCTTCAGTCAGCTGCAGGGAGCTGACTACTTTTAGACCTTCTCTCCCACCCCAAAGATGACCACTCTTCAGGTGCTGCTGCACATAGCCGCTCAGCGCGACTACGAGCTTCCCTCTCTTGACTTCAGCACTGCTTTCCTGCAGGGCAGCCTGCACGAGGAGATCTGGCTGCGCCGCCCACCTGGCTTCACTGGGCCGTTTCCCCCTGGTACTTAGTGGAGCCTCTGGCGGCCAGTCTACGGTCTCCGCCAGGCGCCCCATGAGTGGCACGACACACTGAGGACTACACTTGCGGCTCTTGGGTTTGCTCCTTCTACTGCCGACCCGTCGCTGTTTCTGCGCACCTACACCTCTCTGCCGCCATTCTACATCCTCGTGTACGTCGACGACTTGGTCTTTACCAAAGCTGACACTACTGGACTCGCCTACGTGAAGTCCGAGCTGCAGAAGAGACACACGTGCACAGACCTGGGTGAACTGCACAGCTACCTTGGCTTGCAGATCACCCGTGACAGAGCACGCCGCACCATTAACCTGACTCAGTCACACATGGTGCAGCAGGTCCTTCAGCACTTCGACTTCACGTACTCCTCGCCTCAGGCCACTCCTCTATCTACTCGCCACTCGCTCTCAGCTCTGCCTTCGGATGAGTCCGTAGAGCCGAGTGGCCCGTACCCAGAGCTTGTTGGCTGCCTCATGTACCTGATGACCTGCACACGACCTGACCTTGCATACCCTCTTAGCATCTTGGCACGCTATGTTGCTCCTGGGAGACACCGACAAGAGCACATGGCTGCAGCGAAGAGGGTGTTGCGCTATTTGTGCAGTACGTTGGGCATTGGGCTAGTGCTTGGAGGGCGACGCTCAGTGGTCCTCACTGGTCACGCAGACGCTTCTTGGGCTAACAACCAGGCTACGCAGCGGTCGTCACAGGGTTACACCTTCAGCCTTGGTTTCGGCATTGTTTTGTGGCGGTCTACCAGCTCGTCTCCTGTTCTCAGCTCCAGCTGTGAGGCTGAGATCTACGCGGTGGCCATGGCTGCACAGGAGCTACGCTGGCTCACCTACCTGCTGAGTGACCTAGGAGCACCACCTCGTTCTCCTCCAGTTCTGTACGTAGACAACAAGGCCATGCTGGCCTTGTGTCGGGAGCACAGACTGGAGCACAGAATGAAGCACATTGCTCTTCGCTACTTCCTTGCTCGTGAGGTGCAGCAGCGTGGTCAGCTGCGCCTTGCTTACGTGGCCTCTGAGGCCAACACTGCTGATATCTTTACCAAGGCACTTCCGCCTTGTGATCATCAGCGCTTCTGTACGATACTAGGTCTTGTGCCTACCTGGCCTCACTTGCTCACTTCTTCACCTTGGTTGTATTGTGATCTTTCTATACCTGCACTTGCTTGTTTACCTTTATATATGACCTTGCATGTGAACTGGCGTTGTGGCCTTGCTCTTGTGCTCGGACTGTGTGGTGACGTTGTGATCCACCCTGAGCTTGCTTTGCTTTGCTTGACTGGTCTTGTGACCTCTTTTTCTCCCCCACTTTGCCTATGGGGGTGTGTCAAACTTATATGATATAGTATGTGTAGGCTGTAGTGGGGTAGACAATATGGGGTACAACATTTCTAGGTTTTCCTACTTGTACCCACCTCTTTTTTAGTTCATTTATTCCTCATTTCTTCACACTTCCTGTGCCAGGGGCTCCACCGCGCAGAGAAAAAGGTAAGGAGCGGGTGGGCATCCTTGCCTCACCCCCGACTTCACATCGACTTGCTTTGCCCAGCCAACCATTCACTAACAGCCTTGTCTTTGTGTTTCGGTGCAGGTCTTCCACCCAGCCCACGAACCTCTCCGGGAAGCCCATCTCCCTGAGAACCGTGAAGATGAAACTTCTCGACACGGAGTCGAAAGCTTTGCAGAAATCCACCAGCAAAAAGTACCAGTCCTCGTTCCCCTTCTTGACCGCTTCAATGACATCAGCTACGACTCCAATCGCGTCCGAAATCCTCCTCCCAGGTATAAGTCCGTATTGCTCTTCTTAGATCACCCAGTGCAGGAACGTTTTCATCCTGTCTGCAACCACGCGCGCGAGAATCTTGTAGGTGAAGTTAATCGGGCGATAGTTGTCCACCATGTCTTTATCTCCCTTCTTGTGAAGTAAGATTGTAACCGCTTTACTGATGCTGGCAGGAATCGAAGCCGTGCTTGCAAAGTTCTGCGCTATTCGAAGAAATTCTCCTCCCATGATGTCCCTGTTCCACTCGAACAACTCCTTCGGAAGGCCATCCTTCCCCGGTGATTTATTGTTGGCGAGTTCTTTGAAGGCCTTTTTCACCCTCCTGCTCCGACCAATCTCCTTCAAGCACCTCCGTCATTGCCTTGTCCAACCTTTTCCCTGGCAGCAGCTTCCATTTCTCCGACAAAGTTTGGCCATCCGAACCAAACAGGTATGTGAAATATTTCGTCGCCGCCTTTAGAATCCCCTGAGAGTCTGAGACTATGGAACCGTCCACTGAAAGTTCTGAGATTTACGTTCTCTGCTTCCTGACCTTCACCCTTGCTGACAGGAATGGAGATGGAACTTTGCCTGCAAGCTCAACATTCGTCCTTGCCATCAAATGCAACCTGTCTCGTCTAGAAGCATGGTACTCCTGCAGCTGTGCTTCCTTAACCAGGAGAAAATCTCGTCCTCTAACAACCGGGGTTGCGCATATGCTCCTGCTTCAGCTCCGCTACCGCGTCCGCCAGGTGAGCAGTGGTTCTCTTGATTCTCTTGCTCTCTTCCTTCATGTACAACCTCAGTCCGGCATTTAACCTTCCCAGCAACAGCTCGAAATCCTTCTCACCACTCTCAGATCCCTTGGTAAGAGCAGCCTCCACGGCTTTCCGAACACCCGGCCTACTAATCGTTGCTGTGTGAAGCCTCTGGATTTTGGGGATTAAGGTCAGCAGTGACTTTTATTCTAAAGGCGATTTCGATGGCAAAGTTGTGATTGGATATGTATTCTTCTGGCATTGTGTGAGCGGCGATTTCTAAGTGCGGGAGGAGAGAGCAGGAGACAAGGGCCCGGTCTATCCTAGAGCTGGATTCTTTGGACTCTTCTTAGGGTGAAGGGTGCGGAAAGCGTCTGAGAGCTGAAGGCGGCTACATCGTACAGTAAGTCTGTCATTTTCTAGTTGTGTGTCTGTTTGTGATGTTCGGTCGAGGGTTGGGTCTTCTATAGTGTTGAGGTCACCGATCAAGACTACGTGAGCAGTGGTCTGGATCTGGTCTATGGCTGGGCCTATGACGCTAGAGACGAAGGCGCATCTAGAGGTCGGATCGGCTGGGAAGTAAGTGGCTAGTATTGTGAAGGTGATACAAGGACGGCTGATCTCTGCTACAATTAGTCTACCTGACGGGTGTGCGGAGATACAACGAACTGATAAGGAGGGGTCTCTTGTTAACAGTGCTACTCCACCGGCTTCATCTACGTTGGGTGTGATCAGGACGCGGATGAAAGATGGCATTTTCTAGTAAGGGTGATCAGGAAGTCTAGTGTCAGAGAGAACAAGGATGTCTGCAGCGGTACGTATCCAGTCAGTAACTCTGGCTTGTTTTGTTCTGTCACCAAGGCCATTCACGTTTAGGCCTGCAATGGATAGGAAGTTTTTGTCACTCATTAAATCACTATCTGGCAGCCCTTGTTCATCCACAGGCTGAGGAGAGAGACTACGCTAACCACAGAACACCATCCGGCTATGGCAAGTAGCACATGACACTCTCTGTCACGACTCAGATTCCGTAGTCTTTCTTGATGCTGCTGAGATTGGCTTTGTGTAGCGTGGCTTTGGTGGCAGCACCCAGCTTTTGCAGGTTACGGAGATGAGTAGCTGAGTTGATGTGATCCGAGGCCATCATGAAAGCCTTCCCTTTTGCCTTCCCATAGCATGCAAGTGTGCAGATCCATTCTTCGCAGTTGCTGCCAGTTGAGATCAACGCGATCGCAGGGTCTTTTAGCAAAGGGGTGGTTAAGGCGGAGGTGCACAGGGAGGCGGTTGCGACAGCAACAAGAGTTGTCAGTAAGCGAGAGGAAAGGTGAGCAGCAATCATTAGTCAGGGCCAAAGCGATGCAGTTACCGTTATGCGATGCACTTTCCCCAAGGTTAAGTTCCACTTCCCTATATTATTTTGCCACTCTATGGTGAGCAGATCGTGGTGGATGTCATAGTGCTGACCACCACAGAGCAGGCAGGACAATGCAGGATAGTGGACTAACAGCTTTGTGCCACTCTCCATCGGGTTATCAGCCACGTGCCGCCAGCGGTAACGGTCACCAGGGTGCAGAACCACCAAACCCTTGATCATATCAGTGTCAGCTCCGGTAAGCGGGTGAATCACACGGTGGAAGGCGTAATTGTCTTTGAAGGCGGAGTGGTTCCTCATCTTCAGCTTAAAACGGACAAGCAGATCTTTCAGCACATTCGGGACGATGTTGGCAGGAACGCGCTTGAAAATAACTTCGATCGCGAGAGGATGAGACGCCTTTTCCTTCAGGTAAGACGGATCTTCCATGTGTTGCCAGATACACTTTGATTGATGGACTGTTTGCCTTCTGGTATTCAAAGGCGTGGAACTTAATGTGGTGAGCGTCGCGTTCATCCAGGAACGAAATCTGGAGTCGACAGAAACGCGTCTTGGCCACATAACTGGGTAACATCTCTTGAATATTGGTCGTGAAACCGGCTTTCTCGGTCAGCAATGAGCACCAAACTTTCTATATGAGAAGACGCACTGCAACGATGATAGTTTTGATCTCCCGAGACAAAACCATCAGTATGAGTAAGATAGCGGTAAAGCGGAGACGAAAAGCATCCTCCTTAGCAATGTCAATGTCTAACTCCTCATCTGAGTCATCCTCCACGAACTCCATGGCCACTGCTGCAGAAGGTAAGTTCTACTAATGTTTCTCTTCAACAGGTTGGCCACAACTGCCGGCACCAGAGGCAGAAAACGCTGCTGGAACATTAACCGTTGCCGTTGTTGTGTCGATGTCAGGTGCCGCAGTAAACATTCAAGAATTGCAGAAATCTGCAATTCGCACACACCATCACCGCACCAGCCATGAAAAGGTCATGGCACCTATTCCACGTCAAGAGGACCCTCTGCACTGCTCCCCTTTGCCGAAAGCCTTACTTGACCAACTTTCTTAAAGCAGTTGTTGAACGCAGGGAAATGTAGTGCTTTCGTCAAGTAATCTGCCGGCTGCTCGGTCGTCGGAATGTACTGCAGCTTCATCTTGCGACGTTTCACCATGCTCTGCAGCCACATGTAGCGCCGCTCCATGTGCTTCAGCTTTCCCTTGAGCCCCATTCCTAGAGACACAGAAATCGCAGATTGATTGTCGACGTGGATAATCGTTGGTGACGTCTTGTCGAGTATGCGAAATTCTGCCTTCAGAAAACGAAGCTTTCGAGCCTCCTTTCCAGCCTCCACTGCAGCGATGTACTCCGACTCTGTAGAAGAGTGAGTGATGCACCTGATCCTCTGACTTGCCCATGTAATAGCAGCTCCACCGAGAGTGAAAATGTAGCCACCCGTGCTGCTGCGATTCTGCTTGTCTCCTGCATCGTCTGCATCTGCGAAGCCGACGAGACACATCTCTCCATTTCCGCCGCCGAACTCGAGAGCTACATCGCGCGTCCCAACAAGGTACGCAATGCAGCGGTCGAGCTCCCTCCAATGCTGGTCGCTTCGAATCAATTGACCAGACGCAAGTTTGCTGCATGCGAAGGAGATGTCGGGGCGAGTAGTGCAGGCAGCAAACTGCAGAGAGCCGACCCTCAGGCGATACTCTTCTTCTGTGCGCGCCTGCAACTTCTCATCATCAAATGTCAGCACCTTGAAGGCGTCGACCAAAATTGGTGTCTTCGGAACTCGCTGAGGAGGTCCTTCTGGCAGAAAACGCCTCTGCACCCTGTCGACGTAGCCTCTCTGATGCAGCCAGATCTTCCCAGCTTCCCTGTCTCTGATCAGCTCAAGTCCCAGGTACTTGTTGACAGAGCTGATCTCCCGCAATTTGAAGGCATTTTCAAGCAGCGCCTTTAGTTCTGCCAGATGTTCCTTGCTGCGGCTTGCGGCGAGCAGATCATCGACGTAGACGAGCACCCAGCACATCTCGTGGTTCTCATCCTCGTGGAATTCGAAAGCTTCGTCGACCTGACTCTTCGACCATCCTGCATCTTCCAGCACTTCGTCGAGGGCCTCGTACCACAACATCGGACTCTGCTATAGTCCATACAGGCTTTTCTTCAGCATGCAGACTGGACCCGTCCCATCGTTGTAGAACTCGAGCTGCTCCATGAAGAGAGGACGATCAAGTTTCGCATTCAGAAATGCATTTGTCATGTCGAGTTGCATTAACTCCAAATTTCCGTCAGCTGCGTTCGACAGATGCATCCGAGAAGTTCCGTAGCTTCCGACGGGGGCAAATATAGCGTCGAATTCGTCAGGGGTCTGCGTGTATCCTTTGACGACAAGTCGACCCTTCTCTCGGTCGACTGTATCGTCTGGGTTGTACTTTGTCGTCAGAACCCATCGATTCTTCATGACATTTGTGAAGAATGAGGAATGAATGAACTAGCACAAAGTTGGGTACAAGTAGGAAACCCTGGGAAACTGTACCCCATAGTGTCTACCCCACTATACCCTAGACAAGCTATATCATATGAGTTTGACACACCCCCATAGGCAAAGTGGGAGAGAACAAGAGGTCACAAGACCAGTCAAGCAAAGCAAGGCAAGCTCAGGGTGGATCACAGAGTCACCACACAATCCGAGCACAAGAGCAAGGCCAAACGGCCAGTTCACATGCAAGATCATATATCAAGGTAAACAAGCAAGTGCAGATATAGAAAGATCATAGTAAAAGCAAGATCAAGAAGTGAGCAAGTGAGGCCAAGTAGGCACAAGACCTAGCATCGTACAGAAGCGCTAATGATCACAAGGCGGAAGTTCCTTGGTAAAAAAGATATCAGCAGTGTTGGCCTGAGAGGCCACGTAAGCAAGGCCCAGCTGACCACACTGCTGCAGCTCACGAGCAAGGAAGTAGCGAAGAGCAATGTGCTTCGTTCTGTGCTCCAGTCTGTGCTCTCGACATAAGGCTAGCATGGCCTTGTTGTCTATGTACAGAACTAGAGGAGAACGAGGCGGCTCTCCTAGGTCAGTCAGCAGGTAGGTGAGCCAGCGTAGCTCCTGTGCAGCCATGGCCCCCGCGTAGATCTCAGCCTCACAGCTGGAGCCGAAAAAAGAAGACGAGCGGGTAGACCGCCACGAAACAGAGCCGGAGCCAAGGCTGAAGGTGTAAACCTGTGACGACCGCTGCGTAGCCTGGTCGTCAGCCCAAGAAGCGTCAGCGTGACCAGTGAGGACCACTCAACGTCGCCCTCCAAGCTCTAGCTCCATGCCCGACGTACTGCACAAGTAGCGCAACACCCTCTTCGCTACAGCCATGTGCTCTTGTCGGTGTCTCCCAGGAGCAACATAGCGTGCCAAGATGCTAAGAGGGTATGCAAGGTCAGGTGGAGTGCAGGTCATCAGGTACATGAGACAGCCAACAAGCTCTGGGTACGGGCCACTCGGCTCTACGGACTCATCTAAAGGCAGAGCTGAGAGCGAGTGGCGAGTAGACAGAGGAGTGGCCTGAGGCGAGGAGTACGTGAAGTCGAAGCGCTAAAGGACCTGCTGCACCATGTGTGACTAAGTCAGGGTAATGGTGCGCTGTGCTCTGTCCCGGGTGATCTGCAAGCCAAGGTAGCTGAGCAGTTCACCCAGGTCTGTGCACGTGTGTCTCTTCTGCAGCTCGGACTTCACGTGGGCGAGTCCAACAGTGTCAACAGTGGCCAAGACCAAGTCGTCGACGTACACGAGAATGTAGAATGGCGGCAAAGAGGTGTCGGTGCGCAGAAACAGCGACGGGTCGGCAGTAGAAGGAGCAAACCCAAGAGCCGCAAGTGTAGTCCTCCGTGTGCCGTGCCACTCATGGGGCGCCTGGCGGAGACCGTAGATTGGCCGCCGGAGGCTCCACTGGGTACCAGGGGGAAACGACCCAGTGAAGCCAGATGGGCGGCGCAGCCAGATCTCCTCGTGCAGGCTGCCCTGCAGGAAAGCTGTGCTGAAGTCAAGAGAGTGAAGCTCGTAGTCGCGCTGAGTGGGTATGTGCAGCAGCACCCGAAGAGTGGTCATCTTCGGGGTGGGAGAGAAGGTCTGAAAGTAGTCAACTCCCTGCCGCTGACTGAAGCCTCGAGCCACGTAACGCGCCTTGAAGACAGTCGAAGAACCCGGCGGCCGCTTCACCCTGAAAATCCACATGCCACTGACGATGTCCGCCCCAGGTGGGGGAACCTCGTCGACGTAGGTGCTTGTGGACTTCCAGGAAGCCATCTCTGGGTCCATGGCCGACTGCCACTGAGAGGAGTAGGGACCCTCGATCGCCTCTGCGTACGATCGAGGAGTCGGGATGTCTGGTGCATCCGAGTCTCCCTCAGGGGCAATCAGCGTGGACACGTGATGAGGCAAAGCAGCAGCAAAGCACTGGAACTCCTCCTGCCTGTCCTCAAGGACGTCCGTGCTAAGAGCACACTCACCCCTGACGAACGGAGGACAAACAGACTCAGACTCAGCAACAAGACTAGCAGCGTAGTCTAGACGATAGCGAGCAGCAAAGTCGACCAGCTCAGCAACTAGGGCCGACTCAGCAGTGGACTCAAAGGAAGGGTTAGTGACAGCAGTGGCCAGGAGACGCGGGACAGTAGAATTGGCAGCACGAAGAGAGTCAGACTCCGGGTCAGCAAGTACAGGAAGAGAGGACTCTGGAGGAGACGGCAATGGGACACGCAGAGGAGCAGTGGAAGGACGCAGTGCCATCTGGTGTGTGCCTGAGACCGCAGGAGGACGCGGACGCGGAGCACGACGACTAGTGCAAGCAGCACAAACAGGCGACGCAGGACGAGACGCGGGCTCACGA
This sequence comes from Closterium sp. NIES-65, assembly GCA_948144175.1. Classification (NCBI taxonomy): domain Eukaryota; kingdom Viridiplantae; phylum Streptophyta; class Zygnematophyceae; order Desmidiales; family Closteriaceae; genus Closterium; species Closterium sp. NIES-65. The sequence continues at coordinate 205,487 of CANXME010002323.1, read as the reverse complement.
GGCTCAGCAAGACCTCCAGTAGGACTAGTGTAGGGAGAAGGAGCTGGTAGGGGGGAGGCGGGCTGTAACTGTGACTACGACTGGACAGGCTGTGGACACTCTAAGGGAGGAGCAGCACCAGTAGAGGGCGGGAGACCAAGAACCTGCTCTAGGAGCGGAAAGAAGTACGGCCGCGGCCGCGCAGCGCCTTCAGAACCAGCAGGGACAGCACCAGTACCCCCAGCGGCAGCACCAGCGCCAGCAGCACCTCCAGCTCCAACAACGCCAACTCCAGCACCCTCAGACGCACCAGCACCAGCAGAACTACCAGCGCCAACACCCCCAGCAGCTCCAGCTCCAGCAGCACCAACTCTAGCAGGCTGGGCAGCTCCAACACCGCCAGCAGCTCCAGTAGTACCTCCAGCAGGACTAACTCCAGCAGCCCAAGCAGCACCCCCAGCCTCAGCAGCTCCAGTATCGCCAGTACGAGCAACACCGAGACCAGCAGCAACAGTACTACCTCCAGCTCCAGCAGCATGGCTCCAGCGCCGGGCAAACCACTTGCGCAGCTCCTGTGGAGAGAGTGGCTCTCGCCTCGACAAAGAACCGGGAGAGGCAACACGAGCAGACCCAGCACCCCCAGGCTCCGCACCCCCAGGCTCCGCACCCCCAGGCTCAGCACCCTCAGGCTCCGCACCCCCAGGCTCAGCACCCCCAGACTCAGCACCCCCAATCTAAGCACCTCCAGCAGCAGCACCAGAGTCAACAGCTACCTCGACAGGCTCGACTGCGTCTACCTGGGACACACCTGACGGGGCAGGATCCTGAGGGGGGAGGGGGTCTACCGCGGGAGGACCTGGCGCAAGGAAGAGCGGCGGCGGGGGGAGGGGCGCAGTGCGGTAGGGGAAGAGACGGTAGTAAGGCCCCGAGTCGTCAAAGGTGACGTCCTAGGAGGACAGAACACGGCGCGAGGTGGGGTGGTAAAACTGCCACCCAGGCGCGTCAGGGGGGAAGACAAGGAAGACATAGGGAACAGCACGGGGGGACAGCTTGTCCGCAGACAGGTCGCGAACAAACGCCCGAGATCCCTAGACCCGAAACGCAGACGCATCGCCAACCTTCCTCGTCCACCGCAGGGTGGGGGAGGTCTTTGGGAAGGAGACCCGGGGCTGGAGGTTGAGCTGATGCGCTGCGTACTGAACCGCAAGGGGCCACAGAAAATGGGGGGCAGCCGCATGGATCATGGACGTACGAGTGACGTCCATGACCATGCCAATGCGGCGCTCAGCAATCCCATTTTGCTGTGGAGAGGCCGGAAGCGTGAAGGTCCGGCGGATGCCCTGTGCGCCACAGAAGGCTCCCAGATGGGCAGAGGAAAACTCCCCGCCTCTGTCAGAGTGCAGACGCAGAACAGGAAAGTCCGAGCCGAAACTCTCTGTGAGCTGGAGACGAGCTGCGCGTCTCCAGTCGATCAACACCTCAGTGACGTCGCCCTTGCTGCGCAAGGGGAAGAGTGTGGTGTAACGCGAGTAGTCGTCGACCACCAACAGGAGGTAACGCTCGTGCCCCTGGCCACGGACACGGGCGGGGCCCCACACGTCCATGTGAAGAGTCTGCAGCGGAGCCTCTATCGGAGGAAACTCGGAGGCGTGAGGGGAGGCGCGCTATCGCCCCTGGACGCAAGGGACGCAGGTAGGGGCAGGCCCCGGAGGTAGGGGAGGGAGAGACCGGGGGAGACCAGAGACAAGGACACGGGAGGCCATGCCTCGGAGACGAGGCAGGGAGGGGTGACCAAGGCGGTGGTGCCAGAGGAGAGTCTGGTGGGACAGGAGACGACACGAGTAGGGAGCAGAGTCAGGACCAGACCTGGACGTTGCAGCAAACACTTGACTTGACGCAGCTACCTGACCAGCCTCAGCAGCCGGAGGAGACTCAGTAGTAAGGGTGTACAGGCTCGACCCCGGTCGACGGGTGAACGTGGCCAAGTGTCGGCCTGTCCGAGCACACGTGCAGTGGGTCACGCGCTGACTAGGAGGAGTGAACTGGTCAACCCCCCTATCCTGTAGGTCAGCTCCACTCACCAAGTTCGTAGAGAACGAGGGGAGGTAGAGACCGGACAGGGTGCCAGAGGGGGCTGTCGGGCACGTAAGACAGTGGAGAAGCTAGCTAGCAAGGACAAGACCCCCAGAGGGGTCCGCCAGGGAGACCGCAACCGGCCGACTGAGAGGCGTAAGCGAGGTGCGGTCTCGAAAGAAGGAGCGGGAAGCACCCGAGTCAAGGGTGAAGGTGTGTAGGGCTTGAGCCAACGTAGTACCTGAGAGAGCAGAGTCACCAGCACCTGGGGCAGCAGACGCACTAGTACCTAGGGCAGCAAACGCACTAGCACCTAGAGCAGCAGCCTCACCAGCACCTAGAGCAGTAGCCTCAATGCCGGGTCAGGTGGAACACACAGGTAACAGTCACCCTCAACACTAGCAGAGACAGCATACATGGCAGCAAGAATAGCATCATAGTCAAGATCAAAGATGGCAACCCCCGCCCTAGACAGATCTCCCCAGCGAGGGATCTCTGACGCCTCACAGAACTGGTGACGCCACGCGTCCATGAGGAGACCGAAGCAGCGCTGGGTGGAGTGCGGGCCTCCGCACTGCTCACCAGCGCGATCGCCGGTACGGATGACGTAAGTGCAGGGACCAGTATCCCCACCGCGCTGACGCGCAGCGTACCACTCACGAAGCTGATGAGGGGACAAGGTCTCACGACTGCGCTGCTGCTACTGGCGCGGACCACCACCAGACCCACTCGTCTGCGCAGAGTCGCGACCAGCTCCGCCGCCGCCGCCGCTGCCGCCTCCGCCGCCTGCGCCACCTCCGCCGCCTCCGGCACCTCCGCCGCTTCCGCTCCCTCCGCCACCACCGCCGCCTCCTCCGCCTCCACTGCTGCCACCGCCGCCGCCACCCCCGCCACCACTCCCACCACCACCCCCACCCCCTCCACTGCCTCCACCACCACCGACACCGCCCCCGCTAGCCCCTCCAGCTCCCTTGCCCCTCTTGCCCTTGCCGGTGCGGCGTCTCCCGCTAGGGGCAGACGCAGCGCCGACCCCGTAGAAACCAACGAGGTCGGCAGCAGCAGCAGAAGCAACAGAGGGCAAGAGGGGGGAGGGGGGACACCCCTCAAAGACTGGGGTGCGAGGGTCGCCACGAGAGGCTCCTACAACGACTATGCTCTTCTCTGCTGCTAGGAGGCGCTCCTCAAGGAGGTCAACGGTGAGTGTGGTGGGGCAAACTGAGAGGAAGTGGTCCTTGACTAAGCGAAGAGAGTCAGGGAGCCGGGTGACTATGTAGTAGAGGGTGATGTACATGGGGGGGGGGGGGTTCTTGGCGCAGAACTCAGTAGGAAGCGCAGCGCGGTAGCGAGTGTCACTAGTGCGGAGGTGCGTAATGAGGTGAGCGACTGTGGGAAAGGCAGCAAGGTCAGGGAAGAGGTACGGTAGCATGAGGCGGCTCAGCGCAGCAGTGGCAGGGGAAGAGTAGCGTGCAATTACAGCGTCGTACAAGGTCTGAGCACTCTTGTATTGGCTAAAGTGTGCACGCTTAGTGGTCGGTAAGTGACGACGCACAGCAAGACGAGCAGCAGCATCGCGTGTCGCCCACTGTGAGCAAACAGTGCTGTCAGCAGTAGCAGGCGGGGCAGGGGAGGCACCAGAGGTGAGGTCGAACAGAGAGAGGCCGTCCGCCCTATCGCACTGGAGGAACAACTGGAGGTCATCGACCCAGACCTCAAAGTCAACAGCACGACCCTCAGTATCAAAGGTAAGAACACTGGCGACGGGGCCGCTAGGGGCGGCGACGGGGCCGCGCAGGGGCGGCGACGGGGCCGCGCAGGGTGAGAGGCGGCGACGGGGCCGCTAGGGGCGGCAACGAGGCCGCTAGGGGCGGCAACGGGGCCGCTAGGGGCGGCAACGGGGCCGTGCGGGGGGCGGCGACGAGGCCGCTAGGGCCACTAGGGGCCTGGAAAGGGCGGCGAAAAAGGCGCGCCTCGGGCAGGAGCAACTGGCGCTCCGGTGAGAAAGGAAAATTTCAGTGGTGGGCCCAAGGAAGCGTTCCCACTAGGGAACCTGCTCTATACCATGTGAAGAATGAGGAATTAATGAACTAGCACAAAGTTTGGTACAAGTAGGAAACCCTAGGAAACTATACCCCATAGTGTCTACCCCAGTATAGCCTAGACAAGCTATATCATATGAGTTTGACAACATTAACCCCAGGCGGACGAGGAACCAGCTCCCAAGTCTTTTGATCGTAGAGAGTCTGCATCTCTGCATCCATTGCAGCTTTGACCGCTTCACCCTTCCAGCTTCGCAGAGCTTCTGCAACTGTCATGGTCGAAATGTCCCAACGATGATCCGTGTCGACGACGCACTCGTTAGCAGAGTCGAGCTCTTTCTGTACTACATCCTCATGCATGCCATCGAGCGAAGCCGTTGTAAACATCGTTAGACCTTTGCGGAAGCAGAGCGGCTTCTCAATCTTTTGACCATAATGAGAAACCCAAACTGTTTCGTCTGCAGGTCCATCTTTTGCAGGTTGCTCCTCTATGGCAATTTCTTCTATATCAGGCATCTCTTTTTCGACATTTTCTTCTGCAGGCAGCTCGTCTGCAGATTGATCTTTTTCCGATTTCTCTTCTGCGGATCGCTCTTCGGCGGATTTTTCGTCCGCAGGCTGTTCGACTTCTCGACGCTCATTGGCGACGACATTCATCGGCAATTTGCTCCCCTCTTCGCCAAGGAGTGTCGACAATGGCACCAATTTTTAGTCGAAGGAAAGAACGTCGAAGAAGAGGCAGTCGACAGTTGCTCCCCTGTCAAAGAAGAGTCAGAGCGAATGTCTTCTTCAGAAGGAACCGGCTCCTCGGAAGGAGCGTCATCGGCAGGAGAAGTTTCTTCTGCAGGAGGAGTCTCTGGCAACGGCGGGAGTTGCACTGGAGGGTTGTCAGTGGGTAGCTGCGGACGAGGAATCTGCGTGGACACTAGCAGAGGGGCTGGTGCCTTAGTCATTTCGTCATCATCGACGTCATCATCCGCAGGATCCGTTGGGAAGTATGCCACATTGTCGAGCGCAGCACGGTCGACGGTGGTACTCTGCTTCATCGCCTTCCACTCTGCAAGAGACATGGTCTCGTAGAAGATGGCCTCGACCGTGGTGATCAAACGGTTGCTCGACAAGTCGAGAACCAACCACCCCTTACTCTGCTGCGAGACACCAAGGTGGAGACCCCAACGAGCTTTCGGCTCCAGCTTTCCCCCCCCGCTGACTCTCTGGAATGAGGTACTGCAGCATACACCCCCAAACTCTAGCCATCCCAAAGTCAGGCTTCTTGTCGAAGAGCACTTCATAAGGAGTTACCCCAGATGGCAGAGAGGAATGTTCCAGACGATTCCTCACCCAAACAGCTTGCAGAGCTCCAAGGTGCCACCAATGGTGGGGAGCTCCCATGTGAAGAAGCATTGTCCTAACGGCTTCAACGACAGTCCGCATTTCACGCTCCGCCGCGGAGGTGGTGCTCAATCGCTTTCTCTTCGAGGAACTCAGTGAATTTTCTTCCCAAAAATTTGCCACCTCGATCGGAGTAGAGAGCCTTCCGCGAAGCGTCACATTGCCTCTCTGCACACGGAAGCCACTTCTGGAAAACGCGCAGAGCACCGCTTTTCTGCGCAATCGGGTAGGGCTAGACGAAGCGAGATTTTCGATCCTTGAGCAGAAGAAAGTAGCGGCTGCCATCTTTCGCAGGAACTCGGAAGGGCCCGTAGAGATCGATGTGCACTACTCCCAGCACCTTCTGCTCTTCGCTCCCCTCTTGAGGAAAACCTTGCCGAATAAGTTTTCCCCCCACACAAGAAACACACGGTAGATCAGGGTTGGCCGACTTGTCAATATCCAAGCCTGTCGCTGCACCATGCGTCGCCGTCTGCTTGATTGTTTCGACGCCCGCATGAGCAAGTCGAGGATGCCACACAACCATCTTCGCCCGTGTGTCCGTCGCCAAGGTCCGCAGAGCAATCGCCTCCTCTGCCGATTTCTGCAGCGGCCACACCTGGAAATCTGTGCTGAGCACTCGTCCTCGATAACGAGCGCGTCCAAGGACTGTCCCATCAGTAGAGAGAAGGAGGGTCTCTTCACCTTCATCCTTCAGCTTTACTCCACAGTCCTTCAGCTGCCCAGAAGACAACAGATTCGCATGGATTCTAGGCACGTAGAGCACATCAGGAATCAGAATCTGCTTCCCAGCTTCACCGCGTAGACCGATTGTTCCACGACCACACACATCTTGGAATGCCCCGTTGAATCCGCGAACATGTTTAATGTCGCCGCCTTCATGCATTTCGACAAAGGCTGCATCGTCGCCCATCAGATGATGTGAGCAGCCACAATCGAGAAGAACAACGGCAGGATCAGCCTTGACGGTTGCAGCAATCGCCTGAAAATCCCCACCATCTTCCGCATTCAACGAAATGAGCAGATCGGTCGTCTGCAGCTGGTCCACAACTGGTCCCACCATTGAACAAGAAGGTCCCTTTTTGTTGGTCGAATTGGAGTTCTCGCTCTGCGCTCCCGTCTTCAAAGAACTCTCCTTCTGCGCGGAAGCATTGTTCTTCTTGTCGGCGCGTTGTTCGCACTGGAACGCAAAGTGTCCGACTTCTCCGCAGACCCAACAAAATTTCTTCGAGCTCCGTTTGTTGTTCGGCTGTCGACCATCTTTCTTCTGCTGCTCCTTGTTCGACGACTTCTGCTCCGTAGAACCGCCAGTTGTCGAAGAAGACCAACGCTTCTGTTGCAGCTGCTGCTGCTGCTCCTGTCCCGTCGACGCCCAGTTGACCTGTGGCAGAGGTGACTCCTTCCGCTTTTCGAGCTCAAGTGTGCACTCCTCCGCGATAATTCTGTTATGAAGAAGAAGTGATAGCACTATGAAAGTTGGAGTACAAGTAGGAAACCCTAACTTTGTGTACCCCCTAAAGGCTAACCTACTATAGCCTACACAATGATAACACATACAGTGTTTGACACACCTTCATAGGCAAAGTGGGGGAGAACAAGGGGTCACAAGACCAGTGAAGAAACGCAAGCAAGCTCAGGGTGGATCACAACGTCGCCACACACTCCGAGCACAAGCAAACGGCCACAAGGCCAGTTCACATGCAGAAGTATATATAAGTAGTACAGACAGCAAGGGTGATCTCAACCTAGAAGAGCAAACAGGCAAGAGTATATATAGAGATCACAGTACACGCAAAGCCTACAACAAGTGAGGCAAAGTGGGCACTAGCCCCAACAAAGTACAGAAGCGCTGATGATCACCAGGCTGAAGTGCCTTGGTGAAAATATCAGCGGTGTTGGCCTGAGAGGCCACGTAGCGCAGACGAAGCTGACCACGCTGCTGCGGCTCACGAGCAAGGAAGTAACGGAGAGCGATATGCTTCGTTCTCTGCTCCAGTCTGTGCTCCTCTCACAAGGCAATGGCAGCCTTGTTGTCGACGTACAGCACTAGAGGATAACTAGGCCGCTCTCCAAGGTCCGTCAGCAGGTAGGTGAGCCAGCGTAACTCCTGTCCAGCCATGGCTGTGGCGTAGATCTCAGCCTCACAACTGGAGCTGAGAACCAAAGACGAACGAGTAGAGCGCAACGAAACTGAACCAGAGCCAAGGCTGAAGGTGTAACCCTATGACGACCGCTGAGTAGCCTGGTCGTCAACCCAAGAAGCGTCTGAGTGCCGAGTGAGAACAACTGAGCTCCCTCCTCCAAGCACGAGCCCCATGCCTGATGTACTGCACAAGTAGCGCAATACCCTCTTTGCAACATCCCACTGCACCTTTCGGTGACGACCACGAGCCACGTAGCGAGCCAGAAGGCCAAGAGGGTATGCTAGGTCAGGACGAGTGCAAGTCATCAGGTACATGAGGCAACCAACTAGCTCTGGGTAAGGACCACTCGACTCTACGGACTCATCCGAAGGCAGAGCTGAGAGCGAGTGACCTATAGCCAGAGGAGTGGCCTGTGATGAGGACCAGGTGAAGCTGAAGCACTGAAGGACCTGCCGCACCATGAGTGACTAAGTCAGGGTAATGGTGCGGCGTGCTCTGTCCCGGGTGATCTGCAAGCCAAGGTAGCTGCGCACTTCACCCAGGTCTGTGCACGTGTGTCTCTTCTGCAGCTCCGACTTCACGTGAGCGAGAGACTCAGTGTCAGCTGTGGCAAAGACCAAGTCGTCGACGTACACGAGGATGTAGAACGGCGGCAGCGAAGTGTCGGTACGTAGAAACAGCGACGGGTCAGCAGTAGAAGGAGAGAACCCAAGTGCCGCAAGAGTAGTCCTCAGTGTGTCGTGCCACTCACGTGGCGCCTGGCGGAGACCGTAGACCGGCCGGCGGAGGCTCCACTGGGTACCAGGAGGGAATGACCCAGTGAAGCCAGGAGGGCGGCGCAGCCAGATCTCCTCGTGCAGACTGCCCTGCAAGAAAGCTGTGCTGAAGTCAAGAGAGTGAAGCTCGTAGTCGCGCTGAGCACCAACGTGCAGTAGTACCCGAAGAGTGGTCATCTTCAAGGGGGGGAGAAGGTCTGGAAGAAGTCTACTCCCTCTCGCTGACTAAAGCCTCGAGCAACGTAACGAGCCTTGAAGACAGGCGGAGAACTCGGCGGCCGCTTCACCCTGAAAATCCACATGCCACTGACGATGTTCGCCCCAGGTGGGGGAACCTCGTCGACGTAGGTGCCTGTGGACTTCCAGAAAGCCATCTCTGTGTCCATGGCTGACTGCCACTGTGAGGAGTAGGGACCCTCGATCGCCTCAGCGTACGATCGAGGAGTCGGGATGTCTGGTGCATCCGGGTCTCCCTCAGGGGCAACTAGCATGGACACGAGATGGGGCGCAGCGGCTGCAAGACACTCAAGATCCTCCCGTCTGTCCTCAAGGACGTCCGTGCTAAGAGCACACGCACCCCCGACAGATGGAGGACAGACAGACTCAGACTCAGCGACAAGACTGGCAGCGTAGTCCAGACGACAGCGAGCAGCAAAGTCGACAAGCTCAGCAACTAGGGCAGACGCAGCAGCAGACTCAAAGGAAGGGTCAGTAACAGCAGTGGCCAGGAGACGCGTGACAGTAGGACTGGCAGCACAAAGAGAGTCAGACTCAGGGTCAGCAAGAGCTGGAAGAGAGGACTCAGGAGGAGACGGTAGAGGGACACGCTGTGGAGCAGTGGAGGGACGCAGTGACATCTGGTGTGTGCCAGGGACTGGTGGCGGACGCTCACGCGGAGTACGGCGACTGGTGGAAGTAGTACGAACAGGGGACTCAGGACGGGACACAGGCAACGCAGGGCGAGACTCAGGCTGACGACGCTCTGTGAGACCGCCTGTAGGACTAGTGTAGGGAGAAGGACGAGGAAGTGGCGAGGCAGGCAGTAGGTGTGACTGCGACTGGACCGGCGGTGGACACTCTACAGAGAGAGGGGGACAAGGCAGAGGTGACTTACCAAGAACCTGCTGAAGGAGTGGAACAGGGTGCGGCCGCGGCCGTGAGGTGCCCCCTGCAGCAGCAGAGACAGCACCAGAACCTCCAGCAGCTCCAGCAGCACCCCCAGCACCTCCAACGCCCGGGTCTGCAGCACCAGCAGCAGCTCCAACGCCAGGGTCCGCAGTACCAGTAGCAACCCCAACTCCAGGGTCCGCAGCACCAGCAGCAGCTCCAACGCCCGGGTCCGCAGCACAAGTAGCAGCTCCAACGCCCGGGTCCGCAGCACCAATAGCAGCCCCAACTCCAGGGTCCGCAGCACCAGCAGCAGCTCCAACGCCTGGGTCCGCAGCACCAGCAGCAGCTCCAACGCCCGGGTCTGCAGCACCAGCAGCAGCTCCAACTCCAGGGTCCGCAGCACCAGTAGGAGGGTCCGCGACACTAGGAGCGCCACTCCTGAGACAGTAGCGTCGTGCTTACCACTCACGAAGACGCTGGGGAGAGGGCAGCTCCCGCTCAGGCGAGAAAGCACGAGCACCAGCTCCAGCAGCACCCCTAGCTCCAGAAGCACCTCTCCTGAGGCTGCAGTACTTTAAGTACCACTCACGCAGCTGCTGTGAGGAGAGAGCTCCTCCAGGCGTAGCACTCCCAGGCTCAGCACCCTCAGACTCAGCACCCCCAGACTCAGCACAAGCAGGCTCCGTACTCCTAGGCTCAGCACCCCCAGACTCCGCACCCCCAAGCTCAGTACCCCCAGACTCTGCACCCCCAGGCTCAGCACCCCCAGTCTCCGCAACCCCAGGCTCCGCACGCTCAGGCTCAGCACCCCGAGCAGGATGAGAGTCGACAGGCTCAACTGGGTCTACCTGGGACACACCTGAGGGAGCGGCACCCTGAGGGGGGAGGGGGTCTACTATAGCAGCACCTGGCGCGAGGAAGAGAGGCGGGGGAGGGAGCGGGGCAGTGCGGTAGGGGAAGAGGTGGTAGAAGGGTACCGACTTGTCAAAGGTGACGTCATGAGAGGCGAGGACACGGCGCGAGGTGGGGTGGTAAAACTGCCAACCAGACGCGTCCGGAACAAAGCCTAGGAAGACACATGGAACAGCGCGGGAGGAGAGCTTGTCCGCGGACGTATCGCGAACAAAAGCTCGGGATCCCCAGACCCGAAAACGCGACGCATCGCCAACCTCTCCCGTCCAACGCAGTGTCGGGGAGGTCTCCGGCAAGGAGACACGGGGCCAGAGGTTGAGCTGATGCGCAGCGTATCGGACCGCAAACGGCCACAGAAAGTGGGGGGCAGCCGCATGGATCAAGGAGGTACGAGCGACCTCCATGACCAAGCCAATGCGGCGCTCAGCAACCCCATTTTGTTGTGGAGAGGCCGGAAGCGTGAACGACTGGCGGATGCCGTGCTTCGCACAGTAGGCTGCCAAGAGGTCGGAAGAGAACTCACCACCTCTGTCAGAGTGCAAGCGCAGGACAGGAAAGTCCGAATGGAAACGCTCGCTGAGCTGAAAACAAGAAGCGCGGATCCAAGGGATCAAAACATCAGGGACCTCACCCTTGGTGCGCAAGGGGAAGACCGTGGTGTAGCGCGAGTAGTCGTCAACAACTATCAGGAAGTACCTTTCCTGACCCTGTCCACGGACGCGGGCGGGGCCCCACACGTCCATGTGGAGCGTCTGCAAGGGAGCAGTCGTCGGGGGAAACGAGGAGGAGTGAGGAGCAGCGCGCTGCCGCCCCTCAACACAGGGAAGGCAGGGAGGAGCAGGCGAGGGTGGGAGGGGAGGGAGAACCCTGGGAAGACCAGAGACAAGTTACCGTTTGTGCATTGCCCGAAGGCGCTGCACGGACGGGTGACCAAGTCGGTGGTGCCAGAGGACTGTCTCGTGCGCCAGAGAGCGGCACGAGCAGGGGGCCGACAGCTGACCTGACGCAGACGCAGACGCACCTACCTGAGGGGACTCAGTAGTCAGTGTGTACAGGTCCGACCCCGGCTGCCGTGTGAAGGTCGCCAGGTGACGGCCCGTCCGAGCACACGTGCAGTGTGTCACGCGCTCGTAGGCAGGGGTGAACTGGTGGACATCCCTGTCCTGGAGCGCACTACCCGCCACCAAGTTCGTAGAGAAGGAGGGGAGGTAGAGATCGGACATTGTGCCCGACGGGACGGCCGGACAGGGGAGGACAGTGGAGGAGGTCGCAAGGACTGGACCCCCAGAGGGGTCAGCAAGAGAGACTGCAACGGGCCGAGCAAGCTGCTCAAGAGCCGTGCGGTCACGAAAGAAACAGCGGGAGGCACCTGAGTCTAGTGTAAAGGTGTGCAGTGCCTCAGTCGACTCAGGAACAGGGAGCGCAGACGCACCATTGCCTAGAGCAGCAGCCTCACCAGCACCTGGGGTAGCAGACACTCTAGCACCTAGAGCGGTAGCCTCACCGGGTCGAATGCCCAAGTCGGGCGGAACACGCAAGTACTGGGCACCCTCTCCCCTAATAGACATCACATACATGGCAGAGAGAATAGCATCAAAGTCTAGAGCAGAGATATCAATGTTTCGCTTCATCAGATCAGCCCAGCGGGGCAGCTCAGTGGCGTCAGGGAACTGAGTACGCCAAGCGTCGTCGAGGCGTGAGAAGCAGCACTGCGTGGGGTGCGCCCTCCCACACGTTTGACCAGTGCGTTCACCAGTGCGGATGACGTACGTGCAGCTAAGGCCACCCCCCCCCCCCCCCCCCCCCCCCCGTGCTGAGCGTACCACTCACGGAGCTCCTAGGGCGACGGAGAGTGCTGCAGGCTCTGGCCACCGCCAGTGCCTCCACGACCACCACCATGTCGCCACCTCCTCGACCACCTCCTCCCCTGCCGCCGCCGCGTCCACCGCCGCCCCCACCACCGCCCCCGCCCCTGCCACCACCCCCGCCGCTGCCGCCACCACCCCCACCGCTGCCACTAGCCCCACCAGTCCCACCACCACCCCCACCGCCGCCACCACCCCCACCACCGCCTCCCCCGCCATCACCTCCGCCTTCCTTGCCCCCTTTTCCCTTGCCGCTGCGGCGCCCGCTCGAGGCAGACGCAGCCCCGACCTTCTCAGAACCAAGGAGGTCGACAGCAGAAGCAGAGGCTACAGAGGGAAGAAGGGGGGAAGGGGAACACCCCTCAAAGAAAGGGGTGCGGGGGTCGCCACGAGAGGCACCTCCAGCGACTATGCTAGCCTCAGCTGCAAGCAGTTCCTTCTCGAGGAGGGCAATGGTGAGCTCAGTGGGGCAACGAGCTAGGAAGTGGTCCCTGACAGCACGCAGTGTGTCAGGGAGGCGGGTGACTAGGTGGTAGAGAGTGAGCCAGAGTGGAGGGGGGTGCGTGGCAAGGAACTCAGCAGGCATGGCGGCACAGAAGCGGGCCTCACTAGTACGGAGGTGCGTGATGAGGTCAGCGACAGTGTGGAACGAGGCCAGGTCGGGAAACAGGTAGGGGAGTGAGAGACTGCCTAGCGCGGCAGAGGCAGGTCAGGAGTAGCGGGCAACGACAGCAGTGTACAGTGCCTGTGCACTCTTGTGCTGGCCAAAGTGCTCGCGCTCGTCTATCGGCAGGGAGTTGCGAATAGCGAAGCGAGCGTGGGCATCACGAGTCTGCCACTGTGAGCGGGCAGTGCTGTCAGCAGTAGCAGCAGGAGCAGTAGCATGGCCTAGGGCGTGATCGTACAGTGAGATGTCCTCCTTGGCAGTGAGTTGTAGGAAGAGGTGTAGGTCATCTAGCCAGGTATCGAACTTCACTGGGCGGCCCTCACCATCGAAAGCTAGCACAGGAGGGCTAGCCATAGCAGCAGTAGAGTAGTAGTAGTAGCAGTAGTACCAGTAGGTGCACCCTAAAAACAGTAGGCAGGGTGACTCAGGTAGGGCGGCTCGGTCCAGTACGGGCGGCGCGGCTCGGTTCAGGTAGGGCGGCTCGGCTCGGGTAGGGCGGCGCGGCTGGGTTCGGGCGGCGCGGCTCGGTTCGGGCTGGGCGGCTCGGTTCGGGCGGCTCGGTTTGGGCGGCTCGGTTCGGGCTGGGCGGCTCGGTTCGGGCTGCTCGGTTCGGGCGGCTCGTTCTGGCGGGGCCGTGGGTGTCGCGGCGGGGTGCTAAGGGGCGGCGCGCGGGTCGAGAGGGGGCCGACGGGGCCGCTAAGGGGCAAACGGGGCCGACGGGGCCTCTAAGGGGGGTCGCGCGTGGGGTCGACGGGGCCAGCGGGGCCGCTAAGGGTCGGCTCGTGGGGTCGACGGGGCCGGCTGGGGCCTCTAAGGGGGGCGACGCGCAGGGTCGACGGGGCCAGCGGGGCCGCTAAGGGGCGGCACGTGGGGTCGACGGGGCCGACGGGGCCACTAAGGGGTGGGCGCGCGGGGCAAACGAGGCCGACGGGGCCTCTAAGCGGGGCCAGCGAGGCCTCTAAGGGGCGGCGCGCGGGGTGGACGGGGCCTCTAAGGGGCAGCGCGCGGGTCGCTAAGAGGGGGCGGGTTGCGGGGCCTTAGGGGGCCGTGAAAACGAGGCGCACGAGGGCGCTAGGGGGGAGGCGCTCGAGGGCGCTCCAACAGTAGGGCGCACGAAGGCGCTAGTAGGCAGCAGTGGTAGGCCCTAGGAATTGGTCCTAGCGGAGGACCTGCTTTGATTCCATGTTATGAAGAAGAAGTGATTGCACTATGAAAGTTGGAGTACAAGTAGGAAACCCTAACTTTGTGTACCCCCTAAAGGCTAACCCACTATAGCCTACACAATGATAACACATACAGTGTTTGACAAATTTTGCTCGTCAAAGTGATTTCGTCGAGGGTCTTGCAGTTTTCCAGAGATTGTAGCATTCGTCGAAGGTACTTGTACTCCGCGGGAAGACTTGTAAGGACATGAGTCACATACGAAGCCATCGAATAGTTCACGCCAGCCATTCGCAGATTAGCGAGAATCATCTGCGCACGGTTGCAGTAGGTCGTCGCCGTCTCATGTTCCGCCATCTCTAGCGTCGCCAAGCTCCTCTCCAGCTGGCCGATATAGAGATAGTCCGTCGCTTTGTAGGTCTCCATGATGAAGCGCCACGCCTGGTAGCCCGCGTCCACTCGTAGACGACATGACTTCAAGGCGATCTTCACTGATGGAGAGCAGCAGCGGGATATCACCATAAAGGTCAGAAGTTGCGCCGAGCGAAATTGTGTATACTGCGAAATGTCGCTCAGCCGTGGAATCTTGATCGAGCCGTCGATGAACTGCTTCAGCTGCGCAATTTCAAGTTGAGGCTCAATGTGTGAAAGTTTTGAAGAAAGAAGAGGGATTGCACTAGCAAGAATGGGGATACAAATAGCAAACCCTAGAAGGGTTGTACTCGCTATAGAGCACCCCACTACAGGCTAGAGCATAAGATAACATTCTGACACAATGGACTCCCTCCACACGAATGAGTCATGACGTCCTTCCAGTAGCTTCGTCACCGTGATCTTGTCGGGAAAAAATTTGAAGTATCCGTAATCATCTGCAATTCCGCAGTCTTTCGATGCCGATGGATGAGAAACCGCCGAGCTTCTACCAGTCTTCACTGCAGATCCTCGACCGCTCAAGCGTCCTTTGCCAACCGCCTTCTTCGGACTTGCATCCGCCTTCTGCTGCGAGCCTTCTCTAGGGCTCATCGGTTCTCCTTGTCCTAGAACACCTCGTGGCTCCTGCATTCGGCCTTCCGCCGGCTCTTCAGCGTTCTCGTCATCTCCAGAAGTCTGCGATTCCTCGTCTCCCTCTGCACGAGTCGGTGGATGTTCCATCTCCCATTGAGCTCGTACTCCCAACAGCATGAAGTTGAGCTCCTGCTCGGTGAGGTTTCCACCTTCATGACGAGCAAGCACCGCAGCCTCCCGCTCACTTAGACTGTCGATACCCTCAAGGATATCCTCAGTATCCTCCATGTCGCCTAGCTAAGTTCAATGAGACCTAACGTAGAAGAACGGGCTCTATGCGGGTTCGATCCACGCTCACCGCACCATGAAGAGATTTCTGCTCTAACAGATGAACGAGCTCTACGGAATGCTTTCTGCGTAGACACGATATTGGTGGTTCACTAAGGAGACAGAAATTTGTCTAATTCCTTGAAGGCATAGATTTGGCACACACAGAAAATTCACTTGAATAGTTGAAAGATAGAATACAACAAGGGGTGAAATAGAGGCTACCCAACCAATGAACCATGCAGAGAACGTTCGCCCAAGAACGTTTACATAACTACTTTTAGCTGCGCTTTGCCAACTCAGCGTCGGCAGGTAAAAATTACAACATGTGCTTAGTAGGTAATTTTGACCTACCTAAAAGTAGTTTTGTTGGCTGTTCAGGTTGTTTTTAAACAACTTCTGTAACGCACGTTTTCGTAGTTACGAAAACGTGTGCCAAGTTCATTCTGTGCAGGTGGTTCAATTTCGCCCCAGATTGAACACCCTAGTTCCGCGCACTGTTCCCCGGGGTCAATTTCTCAATGTCCGCAATGTTCCGAAATTCCCACGCAAAGGTTCCGAAACGATCGCGTTTTCGCGTTGGAAGGGTTCGCCGGTCGAGATTGTGGTCTTCTGCAGAATTTGGTTTCTGCAGACGCGCCTTCTTCTGCAGATGCGCCTTCTTCTACAGCTCCGAAATCTGCTCTGCAGATTCGCCCTCCTCTGCAGCACCACGATCCTCAGCAGATTTCCGCTTCTGCGAAGTCCTTCTGCTGCAGTGCAGAGCTCCACCCTGTCCTCTGCAAATTTCGGCTTCGGGAGATTTTCGCGTCCCTGCAGAACACGACGACCCTCTGCAGGGTCAGTGCAATCTCAACAATATTTTCAGTCAGCCGTCTTCTCACTGGCCGCCTGTAGCGGTCCAAACATAGCGAGCATGGTCCGTTTTTTTCAACCCATCATTTGATCATGCCTCCGGGCTCCTATTGAGGTACCAAGCTTTCACCACTCTCCCGTTCGCCGTAATCGGACAGCCCCCCCCCCCCAACTCTACCCGACACCCCCTGTGGAAAATGGCTTCAAGCCTCCCCGAGTCGCTCGTGGGAAGTTCCATCGCATTCCCCTTGTCAGAATTTATAGCTTACTTGTTTCTGTAGGCTATAGTGGGGTATCCCATAGGGGGTACAACCCAATTAGGGTTTCCTATTTGTACTCACTTCGTTCATAGTCATTTCATTCTCGTTCTTTGTTTCACATGGAATCAGAGCAGGTTCCCTCCTAGGGACTGCTTCTAGGGCCCACCGAACCGCGCCCCGAGGCGCGTTTTTTTTTAGCGACCCGTCGTGTCGCCCCTAGCGGACCGTTGCGCCGCCCTTCCCCTCGCGGCTCCGCCGCCCTTTCCTAGTGGCCCCGCCGCCCTTCGATCGCGGCCCCGCCGCCCTCTACTACGCGGCCCCGCCGCCGCCCTTCGATCGCGGCCCCGCCGCTCTCTGCCTCGCGGCCCCGCCGCCCTCTGCTACGCGGCCCCGCCGCCCTCTGCTACGCGGCCCCGCCGCCCTCTGCTACGCGGCCCCGCCGCCCTTCGATCGCGGCCCCGCCGCCCTTTGCCACGCGGCCCCGCCGCCCTCTACTACGCGGCCCCGCCGCCCTCTGCTACGCGGCCCCGCCGCCCTTCGATCGCGGCCCCGCTGCCCTCTGCTACGCGGCCTCGCCGCCCTCTGCTACGCGACCCTGCCGCCCCCTGCTACGCGGCCCCGCCGTTCTCTTCGGTCGCGGCCCCGCCGCCCTCTGCCTCACGGCCCCGCCGCCACTCTGCTACGCGGCCCCGCCGATCCGCCCAGCAGCAGCCGCCGCCGCCTGAGCCGCCGCCGAGCCGCCGCCGAGCCGTCGCCGAGCCGCCGCCGAGCCGCCGCCGAGCCGCCGCCCGAGCCGCCGCCGAGCCGCCAGAGCCGCCGCCGAGCCGCCCGTGACGCCCGAGCCGCCCGCGCCGCCCAGCAGCAGCCGAGCCGCCGCCGAGCCGCCGCCGCCTGAGCCGCCGCCGAGCCACCGCCGAGCCGCCGCCGAGCCGCCGCCGAGCCGCCGCCCGAGCCGCCACCGAGCCGCCCGCGCCGCCCGAGCCGCCTGCGGAGCCGTGCTGCTGTTCCTCTACTGCTGACCTACCTGCCTCTCCCAGCCCGGTGAGATTTTCAGCTGCTGTCATGGCCACCCCCAATGTTCTTACCTTTGACGCTGAGGGGAGGGCCATTGACTTTGCCGTCTGGATTGAAGACCTGCAGCTGTACTTACTGTGTGATGCGATAGATGAGGTCTCTCTCTTTGACTTTGTCTCTGGCGCTGTCCCTGCCCCACCTGCTGATGCTGACTCTGCCGTTCGCTCCAAGTGGGCGACCCGCGATGCTGCTGCACGTCTTGCTGTGCGTCGCCACCTCCCTTCCTCTGAGCGTGCCCACTTTAGTCAGTGCAAGACCGCTCAGGCCTTGTACGACGCTGTAGTTGCACGCTACTCCTCCCCTTCCTCCGCTACCCTTAGCCGCCTCATGCTACCGTTTCTCTTCCCTGACCTCGCTTCCTTTCCCACTGTCGCTGACCTCGTTACCCACCTCCGTGCTAGTGACACCCGCTACCGCGCTGCCCTTCCTGCTGAGTTCCGCGCTGCGAACCCTCCTCCCATGTACATCACTCTCTACTTTCTCGTCACCCGTCTCCCTGAGTCCCTTCGTGTCGTTAGGGACCAGTTTCTCTCTGTCTGTCCCACCACTCTCACTGTCAACCTCCTTGAGGAGTCCCTGCTAGCGGCTGAGAAGAGTATTGTCGCTGTAGGGGCCTCTCGGGGTGACCCTCGCACCCCTATCTTTGAGGGGTGTGGTCCTTCCCCCCTACTGCCCTCTGTCGCCTCTGCCGCTGCGGCCGACCTCACTGGTTTTGAGTCGGTCGGCGCGGCGTCTGCCCCCAGTGGCAGACGCCGCGCTGGCAAGGGCAAGGGGGGCAAGGGAGCGGGTGGAGCTAGAGGGGGCGGTGGAGGAGGCGGTGGGGGTGGCGGGGGGAGTGGGGGTGGCGGTGGGGGTGGTGGCGGGAGTGGAGGTACTGGTGGCGGCGGTGGAGGCGGAGGTGGCGGCGGAGGTGGTAGCAGAGGAGGCGGTGGGAGCGGTGGGAGCGACGGTCCTGGTGGGGGAGGTGGAGGTGGAGACGGGGGTGGCGGTGGAGGCGGGGGTGGCAGTGGAGGCGGGGGTCGGAGTGGCTCGTCCCAGCGGAGCAGCTCCGGGGGTGGTCAGCGCCAGCAGCAGCAGCAGCAGCTGCAGCAGCAGCCACAGCAGCAGCAGCGCTCTCGCACCGTCCCCGCCCCTCAGCAGCTCCGTGAGTGGTACTCGCAGCGTCAGCGTGGTGGTGCGCTTGGTCCTTGCCCCTACGTTCTCCGCACCGGTGACCGTGCAGGGGAGAGGTGTGGAGGCGCCCACACTGCCCGCCGCTGCTTTGGCCGCCTGACTGACGCCTGGCGTCAGCAGTTTCCGGAGGCAGCTGAGATCCCCCGCTGGGGAGAGCTGTCTAGGGCTGGTGTAGCTATTTATGATCTTGATTTTGATGCTATTCTCTCTGCTATGTATGCTGCGATTGGTAGTGATGAGGATGACTGTTACCGGTGTTTCCCGCCCGACCCGGGCATTGGTACTGCCGCGTCAGGTACTAGTGAGGCTGCTGCTCTAGGTGCCAGTGCGTCTGTGCTCTCAGGTGCTGGTGAGTCTGCCCTCTCAGGTACTGTGTCGGCTTCGGCCTCTCACACCTTCACCCTTGACTCTGGAGCGTCTCGCTCCTTCTTTCGGGACCGCACCACTCTCACGCCGCTGAGTCGGCCGGTTGCGGTGTCCCTGGCTGACCCCTCTGGGGGGCCTGTCCTGTCTCGCTTCTCCACTGTCCTCCCGTGTCCGGCGGCCCCCTCTGGCACCCTGACTGGTCTTTACCTCCCCTCGTTCTCGACGAACTTGGTGAGTGGTGCTGACCTCCAGGATGCGGGTGTCCACCAGTTCACCCCTGCTCGTCAGCGGGTGACCCACTGCACGGAGGCGGATACAGGTCGCCACCTGGCTACGTTTACACGTCGGCCAGGGTCGAGCCTGTACACTCTGACCACTGCTTCTCCTCCAGGTGCTGAGTCTGGTAGGGTCACTTCGTCTGGTCAGGTGTTTGCTGCAGCGTCCAGGTCTGGTCCTGAGTCTGCCCCCTGCTCGTGCCGTCGTTTGTCTCACGAGACCCTCCTCTGGCACCACCGCCTTGGCCACCCCTCTCTGCTTCGGCTCAAAGGCATGGCCTCTCGAGTCCTTGTGTCTGGTCTTCCCCGGTCTCTCCCTCCCCTTCCTCCGGGCCCTGGCCCCACCTGTGTCCCCTGTGTCGAGGGGCGCCAGCGTGCTGCCCCTCACTCCTCCCAGTTTCCTCCGACAGAGGCCCCGTTGCAGACGCTTCACATGGATGTGTGGGGCCCAGCCCGCGTCCGTGGACAGGGTCAGGAGCGCTACTTCCTGCTGGTGGTTGACGACTACTCGCGTTACACCACAGTCTTCCCCTTGCGCAGCAAGGGTGAGGTCACTGCGGTGTTGATCGACTGGATCCGCGCAGCTCGTCTCCAGCTTCGGAGGAGCTTTGGCTCTGACTTCCCTGTTTTGCGTCTGCACTCGGACAGAGGCGGAGAGTTCTCCTCTGGCCTCCTGCGTGCCTACTGTCGTGCGCGAGGCATCCGTCAGACCTTCACGCTTCCGGACTCACCGCGGCAGAATGGGATTGCTGAGCGCCGCATTGGCATGGTCATGGACGTCGCTCGTACGTCCATGATGCATGCGGCTGCTCCCCATTTTCTGTGGCCGTTTGCGGTCAGGTACGCTGCGCACCAGATCAACCTCCACCCCAGGGTCTCTAGGCCGGAGACCTCCCCAGCCCTGCTGTGGACGGGGAAGGTTGGCGATGCGTCGGCGTTCCGGGTCTGGGGATCTCGGGCGTTTGTTCGCGACTTGTCTGCGGACAAGCTATCCCCTCGTGCTTCTCCCTGCGTCTTCCTGGGGTTCCCCCCCGACGCCCCTGGGTGGCAGTTTTACCACCCCACCTCTCGACGTGTTCTGTCCTCCCAGGACGTCACGTTCGACGAGTCGGTACCCTACTACCGCCTCTTCCCCTACCGCACTCCGTCCCTCCCCCCACCCCCGCTCTTCTTGGTACCAGGTCCCCCCCCGGTAGTCCCCCTCCCCCCTCAGGGTCCTGCCCCTTCAGGTGTGTCCCAGGTAGACGCGGTCGAGCCTGTCGAGGTCACTGGTGACTCTGGTGCTGCTGCGGGAGCTGAGCCTGGGGGTGCGGAGTCTGGGGGTGCTGAGCCTGGAGGTGCCGAGTCTGGGGGTGCTGAGCCTGGGGGTGCTGAGCCTGGGGGTGCTGTGCCTGGGGGTGCTGAGTCTAGAGGTGCCGAGTCTGGAGGTGCTGTGCCTGGGGGTGCTGAGCCTGGGGGTGCTGAGCCTGGGGGTGCTGAGCCTGGGGGTGACGTGCCTGGGGGTGCTGTGTCTAGGGGTGCTGAGCCTGGAGGTGCTGTGCCTGGGGGTGCTTCGTCTCGCCGAGAGCCACTCTCCCCACAGGAGCTGCGTGAGTGGTTTGCCGGGCGCTGGAGGCGTGCTGCTGGTGCTGGTGGTTCTTCGGCTGCAGAGGGTACTGCTGCTGCGCGCCCCGCCGGCGCTCGTACTGTGGGTGCTGGAGCTGCTGAGTCTGAGAGTTCTCCTGGAGCTGGTCCTGCTGAGGGTGTTGGCGCTGAGCCTGCCGTTGGCGGCCCGACTGACAGTGCTCCTGGTGCTGCGGCTGGAGGTTCTGGAGCTTCTGGTGGTGCTGCTGGAGGTGCTACTGGAGTGGGTGCTCCTGCCGGGACTGCTGGTGCTGTTCCTACTGTTTCTAGCAACGCCGCGCGGCCCCGACCGTACTTCGTTCCGCTCCTGCAGCAGGTTCTTGGTCTTACACCTCCTCCTCCTCCCTTAGAGGGTCCGCAGCCTGTCCGGTCACAGCCACAGCTACAGCCTGCCTCCCCTTTGCCTGCTCCTTCTCCCTACGCTGGTCCGACTGGAGGTCTTACTGAGCGTCGTGAGCCTGCGTCTCGTCCTGTGTCGCCTGTTCGTACTGAGCGCGCTAGTGGTCGCGGGTCGCGTCAGCGTCCTCCTCCTGTCCCTGGCACGCACCGGATGTCACTGCGTCCGTCCACTGCTCCTCTGCGTGCCCCTTTGCCTTCTCCTCCTGCTTCCTCTCTTCCTGCTCTTGCCGACCCGGAGTCGGACGCCCTTCGTGTTGCCAGTCCTACTGTCACGCGTCTCCTGGCTACTGCTGTCACTGACCCCTCCTTCGAGTCGTCTGCTGCGTCTGCCCTTGTCACTGAGCTTGTCGACTTTGCTGCGCGCTGTCGTCTAGACTACGCTGCTCGTCTTGTCACTGAGTCTGAGTCCGCCTGTCCTCCGTCCGTCGGGGGTGAGTGTGCTCTTGGCACGGACGTCCTTGAGGACAGGCAGGAGGAGTTCCAGTGTCTGGCCGCCGCTTCACCTCGTATCGCGTCTGTACTGCTAGCCCCTGAGGGAGACCCGGATGCACCAGACATCCCGACTCCGCGCTCTTACGCGGAGGCGATAGAGGGTCCCTACTCCTCTCAGTGGCAGGCAGCTATGGATGCAGAGATGGCTTCCTGGAAGTCCACAGGCACCTACGTTGACGCTGTTCCCCCTCCTGGGGCGAACATCGTCAGTGGCATGTGGATTTTCAGGGTGAAGCGGCCGCCGGGTTCTCCGCCTGTCTTCAAGGCGCGCTACGTGGCTCGTGGCTTCAGTCAGCGGCAGGGGGTTGACTACTTTCAGACCTTCTCCCCCACCCCGAAGATGACCACTCTTCGGGTTCTGCTACACGTTGCTGCTCACCGTGACTACGAGCTGCACTCTCTCGACTTCAGCACAGCTTTCTTGCAGGGCAGCCTGCACGAGGAGATCTGGTTGCGTCGCCCACCAGGCTTCACTGGGTCTTTCCCTCCTGGTACCCAGTGGAGTCTCCGGCGTCCAGTCTACGGTCTCCGCCAGGCGCCACGTGAGTGGCACGACACACTGAGGACTACGCTCGCGGCACTTGGGTTTGCTCCTTCCACTGCCGACCCGTCGCTGTTTCTGCGCACCGACACCTCTCTGCCGCCGTTCTACATCCTCGTGTACGTCGACGACTTGGTCTTTGCCACAGCTGACACTGCTGGACTCGCCTACGTGAAGTCCGAGCTGCAGAAGAGACACACGTGCACAGACCTGGGTGAACTGCGCAGCTACCTTGGCTTGCAGATCACCCGGGACAGAGCACGCCGCACCATTACCCTGACTCAGTCACACATGGTGCAGCAGGTCCTTCAGCGCTTCGGCTTCACCTACTCCTCGCCTCAGGCCACTCCTCTGCCTACTCGCCACTCGCTCTCAGCTCTGCCTTCGGATGAGTCCGTAGAGTCGAGTGGCCCGTTTGCAGAGCTTGTTGGCTGCCTCATGTACCTGATGACCTGCACACGACCTGACCTCGCATACCCTCTTAGCATTCTCGCACGCTTTGTTGCTCCTGGGAGACACCGACCAGAGCACATGGCTGCAGCGAAGAGGGTGTTGCGCTACTTGTGCAGTACGTCAGGCATGGGGCTAGTGCTTGGAGGGCGCAGTCCAGTGGTCCTCACTGGGCACGCAGACGCTTCTTGGGCTGACGACCAGGCTACGCAGCGGTCGTCACAGGGTTACACCTTCAGCCTTGGTTCCGGCTCTGTCTCGTGGCGGGCTACCCGCTCGTCTTCTGTTCTCGGCTCCAGTTGTGAGGCTGAGATCTACGCTGGGGCTATGGCTGCACAGGAGTTACGCTGGCTCACCTACCTGCTGACCGACCTTGGAGAGCAGGCTCGTTCTCCTCCAGTCCTGTACGTAGACAACAAGGCCATGCTGGCCTTGTGTCGAGAGCAGCGACTGGAGCACAGAACGAAGCACATTGCTCTTCGTTACTTTCTTGCTCGTGAGCTACAGCAGCGTGGACAGCTGCGACTTGCGTACGTGGCCTCTGAGGCCAACACTGCTGATGTCTTCACCAAGGCACTTGCGCCTTGTGATCATCAGCGTTGCTGCACGCAGTTGGGTCTTGTGCCTGTCTTGCCTCACTTGCTCTCCTCTTGACCTTGCTTGTACTTTCGCATATATATACTCTTGTTCTTGTATATCTCTATATATGATCTTGCATGTGAACTGGCCTTGTGGCCTTTGAACTTGTGCTCGGAATGCGTGGTGACTTTGTGATCCACCCTGAGCTTTGCTTTGCTTTGCTTGACTGGTCTTGTGACCCCTTGTTCTCCCCCACTTTGCCTTTGGGGGTGTGTCAGAACTTATAGCTTACTTGTTTCTGTAGGCTATAGTGGGGTATCCCATAGGGGGTACAACCCAATTAGGGTTTCCTATTTGTACTCACTTCGTTCATAGTCATTTCATTCTCGTTCTTTGTTTCACACCCCTTAGTACTCTCCCTGCTCGGAGCTCCCCCGCCCTCGCCGTTTCTACGCGAAGATGAGGAAGACGAGCTGTCGGAAAACCACGAGGCGCTGCTGCCATGCGCGCAAGCGGCAGCGGCGGCGGCGCAGGGGATAACGGCGGGGGGAGGGAATGGCGCGGCAGGGGTAAAATCGCTTACCTTCTGCCTCGCGATCGCTGGAGTTTTTTTCCTCGTCGTAATTATCGGGCTCCTCACGTTTGCAGCTCGGTACTACGTGCGGATACACCTGCGCCGCGCTCGCCGCGTGACGAACGACACGGATTCAGCGGCGGTCGCCGGCGCAGGTGGTCCGCAAGCGTTTGGCGGCGGGCTGGACGCGGAGCGAATCGCAACATTCCCCACATGGCGTTACTGCGTTTACCCCCCCCGTTGCGGATGATATTACCGATATGGGGACAAGATTGGAAAATGGCGAGAAGGAAATCATCGCAGCTGGAGCCGCGACTACAAGGGAGAATGCTATTACCATTGACGCTGCTAACCTGTTACGAAAATCAAACTCTCAAAAGACAAAATCCTTGAAACGAGGGATATTGTTGACGAGCACGGAGTGTACAGTGTGCCTGTAACACGGGCTTATATGAAAACGCCCTTAAACTCACAACAAAGACCCGGGCTTATAAATGAATGCCCACAAAAGGGTCAATAGTAGGCTTATAAAACGCCAAGAATACACACACACCGTGAAAAACTAGTCCTATTAATAGCCTCAAGTCTTGGAAGCTTGATAGGTGAAGCCTTGGGAGAGAAAAGGTAACTTCACCAAGAAGGTAGTAGACGCCTGGAGCACTTGTGAGGGAAAAGACTTGGACTTAGAGAGAAGATCCCATTTCCATTTTGGTTAATTGGAAGTTGGGAGTTGAGAATGAGCTTGGTGAGCTCAATCCCCCCCTAGACCTCCTTGGGGAGCTCCACTTCCTCCATGGCAACAAGGGCAAGGAGCTCCTTGGGGTGAGCTTGCTTAGGTGGCACAATGGTTGGATTAACAACCAATGAGAGCAATAGAATTGTGATAAGAATGGTTATGTTACATGTTGTAACTTGTAACAACAATGTTCAATTGTCATTGGTTGGAATTCCAACCAATGTGGGGTTGGGTTGGATTCCAACCATGCTTGTCTTTTAGTGGGTGGTTGTTCACAATTGTGGACCAATCACCACTCATCTCCTCCATCCTCTTCTTCCCGTAAGTCGATACCTTGCTTAGGTAGTGCTTTAGCTAGGAAACGCTCGTAGGGTAGGAGGGCGATGCGTTACAGTGCCTGAGTGATTTCAACGAGGGCGAGCTGGTTCGATCCGTGCTGCCGTGCGAGCATCGGTTCCACGTGGCGTGCATTGATCATTGGCTCGCCTCCAAGACCACGTGCCCCGTGTGCCGAGCGGACCTCAAATCGCCAGCGCCACATGCGGGTGAAGGCGACTCGGAGGTGGCAGTGAAGGTGGAGAGAGGGGACGACGCTGTCTGAAGCTGTTTTTAATCCCATTGAATACCATTTTTCGGCGATACGAAACGGGATCGCCGCGCGCGCAAGGTCGCGCGTGTGTGCGTATACTTGCGTGTTCTTTTTTTTCTCTTCCTCCGTGGGTCTGTGACGCAGTGGCGATTCAGAATCGGGGGTGGTTAGCCAGCAGTGGTGTCGAAACGGTGTCGAAACGGCATCGAACCGGCTACGGGGAGACGACGGACAGTAGAAAACTTGCTCGTCCGTGAGAAACGTTTTTAGGAACGCTGGCGCATCCATGGCTTCAAATTGATCTGAGAGCGATCTGGTGGTGCAGAAAGCCTTCTGTGAGCTTCTTCCTCTGGCAGAGGCAGAGGAGCGAGTGCTGGCGGAAAAGCAGATGTTCATGTTCGCTAAGAGCACATTCGATTTTCGATTGCTCGAAGGGGTGTGGTGTGAACTGTTGGGCTGAGATAGCCCCTTAGGATCTTTGCAAGGGATAACTCTAGGTGAAGTAGTTGTAATAGCGGAAGCGTTTAGTGAAGAATTTGAACCGACCTTGCACTGGTGTGTGAGAGCAAAGTTGATTGAATTAAACAAGCAAATACAAGGATTTATATAAGAGTACAGGGAATAGATAGATAACTGTATTGCTGTTGCGGTTCGATATAGCGCGACTCGGGCAACTGCTCTGTAACGAGTCAGTTGTGTGTCCTTAACTGTCGCGCTGTAATTGTCGAGTCAAAGGTCAGCGACCTTTGACTTTCTCGTAACCTCCAGGCGGTTACCCTAACCTCCGAGGTTGACTCGATGCTTCGATTGGGACTGCTTCGCTTGGTACCTTGGATTTTGATACGACAGAAGCGCACTTAGGACTTATTGTTTCCAACACTCCCCTTCGCTTCTGGAGTGTTACTGCTGGTGACGTGGCCTTGTCCAGTCAGCATCATGCAGTATTCGAACTTCTGCTTGCCGAGTTTCTTGGTCAAGTAATCGGCTGCCATCTCGGATGTTGGACAGTATGACAGATCGAGTTTCCCTTTTTCTATCTCGTCCTTCACGAAGAAATAGCGCAGGGCGATGTGTTTCGTCCTGTTTGCGAAGCCGTTTTTGTTGGCGATGCGAATTGCTGACTGGTTGTCGCAGAACACGGTGAAGCTGGGTAACTCGGCTAGCTTCGCTTCTTCCAGTAGTTCGCGAAGGTAAAGTCCCTCCTTGGTGGCTGAGCAGAGTGCAATATATTCTGCTTCTGCTGAAGATAGTGCGATTAACTCCTGCTTGCTCGACTGCCAGGAGATAGGACCGATAGGCTCAAGGCGGTAGACATAGCCGGTGCGTGAGCGCCTGTTGTCGGTGTCGCCGGCGTGATCGGCGTCGACGTAGCCGATTAGCTTAGTCGGTGTAGCTGCGCTCTTGTGGTAGGTTAGCCCGATCGTCGCGGTGCTGACGAAGTAGTGGAGAGCGCGATCAAGTTCCGCCAGGTGTTCAGCTTCAGGCTTCTTGAGATAGGTGGCGAGCTGACTTGCGGAGTAGGATAAGTCAGGACGGCAGGTGACGGCGGCGAATAGCAGGCATCCGAGCTTCTTCTGATAGTCGCGTATGCCGGCGGGCTTGAGTAGAGTAGTTCGTTCCTTCTCGGTTCCTGATGTGTAGCGGTAGGGCGTGGAGATGGCGCTTGGTGTGAGGCTGAAGCGTTTCGCGATGGTGTCGGCGTATTTCTCGGCGCTTAGATAGATGGCGTTTTCTTCTTCGCGGATGTTGAGCCCGAGGTACTGTGTAACGGTGGAGGAGACCGTGAGCGTGAGGTCTTTCTGGAGCTCTCCTTCGAACCACGTGGCGATGCCGTCGGTTGACCCAATGTAGAGGAGATCGTCCACGTAGACGATCAGGAGAACGTAGTCGCTTCCTTTAGTGAGGCGGTACATGCCTTGGTCGTGAGGTAGTTGACTAAAGCCGATGCGGATGAGACGGGCGTGCAGGTACTGCTGCCACAGTCGCGGTGCCTGCTTGATCCCGTAGAGCGACTTAAGTAGTTGACAGATTCGGTTGGGTTCGCCGTGGGAACCGTGCGGGAGCTCGACGTAGATTTCTGCATCCACAGGTGCGTAGAGGAAGGCATTCGCGACGTCGATCTGCCGTAACTTCTTCTTCTTCATGGCGGCAATGGCGAGGATAATTCGGAGTGACGTGTGGCGGCTGACTGGAGCAAAGGTCTCGGTGAAGTCTCGTCCTTGCTCTTGGTCGAATCCACGTACGACCCAGCGTGCTTTGAATTTTTCGATCGTGCCGTCTGCTTTCGTCTTGATGCGGAAGACCCATTTCCCGGTAAGGATGGTTTTGTTCCGTGCCACGCTTACGGGAACAACCTTCCAAGTGTTGCGTTCCTCTAATGCCTTCAGTTCTCTATCCATGGCTTCACGCCATTTCTCCCTGTGTTCCCCCCCCAGAGCCTGCTGAACCGTTGCAGGCTCCTTAGGAAGCGAGCTGCGTGTGTTCCCGTGGACTGCGGTGACGAGGCCGAGGATTTGCAGCCCAGTCTGTGAGTATCGAGGGAGTTCTGGATCCTCGGGATAAGCTGCTTCGTCTCCCGTTTCTGGGTCGGGCATGAAATTTGGCCCTACCCTTTCTGCTTCGTTGGTGTTGACTGTCACAGGTGTTACGTAACCATCGTCGGCGAAACGGTAGAAGATTTCGGCGTTGTTACTGTCGCGAGGATTATCCTCATCCATGGGCACGTCGACGGAGCAGTATGGGAGAGGTCCGGCTTCTTCTGAGGCGTTGTCGACGTTCTGTTCATCCCAGTCTGCTTCGTCCGCTGCTGACGCGAAGGCTCGGTCACCACGAAAACCACTGGTGAGGTCCCGATTCTCGTGCAAGTTGGCGAGGTACGTCTGAAGGGTGAGTCTTTCGTAGAAGATCACGTCACGTGCTGCTACTGTTTCCTTTGTGTGGACGTCGAAGATTTTCCATGCGTTGTAATTTTTCTCGATGCCGAGGTGTAGTCCCCACTGTGCCCGTTACGAAAATCTTCCCGCTCGTGCTTCTGGGGGTCTGTACTGTACCATGCACCCGAAAACTCGTAACATTTTCGTGCTGCCCTGCTTCCCTGTCCACAGCAGATGCGGTGATGCGTTGTTCGGGAGTGACGACGACGACAACAAGTTGTGTAGCATGACAGCGTGGTCCATTGCTGCTGGCCACTGGTGGTTGGGTAGCCGCATGCCACGTAATAGTTTGCGCATGCTGTTCTGCAGGGTCCTGTTCAGTCGTTCTGCAACACCTTGCTGCTGATGTGCGTAGGGAAGGGAGAGGAGTTGCTTGATCCCCCTTTCCGCCAAGAACTGCTTGAAGCGGTGAGAGGTGTACTCGCCACCTCCGTCTGACTGGAAATTTTTCAGTTGTGTTCCAGACTCTCTCTCTGCTATCGGTAGCCAGGCGGCGAATGCTGCGAGCGCCATGTCGCGGCTGGGTAGGTTGCGATGCCAGACGTATCGAGTGGCGGCGTCGATGAAGGTGATGGTGTAGTTGTAGTTGACTTGTCCTGGCTCGCGATTGTAGAGGATGTCGCTGTAGACTTTTTCGAGTGGTGCGTACGCTGGAGCGCTCGGGTTGTGATGTGAAGCAAACGGTCGATGAGGTAAGTCAGCTTCGGGACATATAAGGCAAGTCCCTCGTGCCTTCTGGAGTTCTCTGCCATCGGGTAGAAGTAGAGAATCTTTGTCAAGGACTCCTGCTCTTATCGTGTTATTCAAAACCGTGTTGCTTGGATGTCCTGTTCGTGCGTGCCAGATCTCTTCAGAGGCGCGGTGTCCAGGTGAACGCTGATATGCGTCGGAGTTGGAGTAAAAGCTGGCGACGAGGTTGGCGCTTCGGTGGACTTCACGTTGAGTCGGATTCAGCTGTTTCGCGGGTGTTGGTGGTGCTTCGTCGACTATGACTGGTGTCGTTGTTCCTGCTGCTGCTGATGTTGTTGCTGCTGCCGATGTTGTTGCTGCTGCCGATGTTGTTACTGCTGCTGATGTTGTTGCTGCTGCCGATGTTGTTACTGCTGCCGATTGTCGAATTGTTGCTAATGCTCGTGTTCGTTCTGCTTCAGGAATGATGTGCGAGTACCAGAAGCCTCCTGGGCTGAAGTCGGGGTCGAGATCCGGAGGGTGTGTCCATGGGGGTCTCGGTTGACGTTCCTCTTGGTCTTGTTGCCGTGCCTTCTTCTGTCTGCAGGCCAGAGGCTGGCGGTGGAGTAGGAGTAGTGCCCGAGGAGCCATTAGGGGAGCTCCTTTCCTTGTTTGTTGCCATGTCTTGTAATGATATTGAAAAAAGAGTAGAGTTTCCCTTGTCTGCTCTCATACCATGTTGGGCTGAGATAGCCCCTTAGGATCTTTGCAAGGGATAACTCTAGGTGAAGTAGTTGTAATAGCGGAAGCGTTTAGTGAAGAATTTGAACCGACCTTGCACTGGTGTGTGAGAGCAAAGTTGATTGAATTAAACAAGCAAATACAAGGATTTATATAAGAGTACAGGGAATAGATAGATAACTGTATTGCTGTTGCGGTTCGATATAGCGCGACTCGGGCAACTGCTCTGTAACGAGTCAGTTGTGTGTCCTTAACTGTCGCGCTGTAATTGTCGAGTCAAAGGTCAGCGACCTTTGACTTTCTCGTAACCTCCAGGCGGTTACCCTAACCTCCGAGGTTGACTCGATGCTTCGATTGGGACTGCTTCGCTTGGTACCTTGGATTTTGATACGACAGAAGCGCACTTAGGACTTATTGTTTCCAACATGAACCAGCCCATTTTGTTGCGGGTTTCTAGTCCACAGTAAAAGTTCTCTTCTTTTCTGAGATTCAGATTTCCTGCTTGTGAAATCAGATATGGTATACACTAACAACCCGTAAAGGTCACGAAATAGATGTGAAGCTGATCCATCCTGTTGCAGATCTTGGAATCCTTCATGTACCTACGACATGATAAATAAAATTATGTACTGTTGTCCTGCTTGAGGAAGAGCTCCACTTGATTACACAGCTAGTGTACCACAAAACGCTACACAGGGAAACTGCTACTTGTCCCCCCTTCCAAGTGTCTCACTTTGAAGGGACTAGAATTTAACCCTACTCATTTTTCAGACCTGTCTTCTCTGCCCGTAGTTTCTGCAAGCATTACGGAGACAGGAAATCAGATCAGCCAGCACTAGTGAGCAACAAAACAACGAACCCGAGAAACAAAGGACGAAGGGGTGTAACATAGAAGGCAAGATACGCTGCTAGCCCACAGATGGATAAAATTTCCGTATCAGATGACCAACCATTCAATCATCACACCATACCATAGTGGCATAGCAACCAATCCACGTTCCTAGGGTTGGGATGCTGAAACATGCAAGCCTTTTTTGGATGAAGCCTCTCTGCAGTTACTCACTCAACCCAGCCTTCCCTGACCCCTGGAACAAGTAAAGACCCCCCCACCCCCCCCCCCCCCCGCTTCCCCTCCCAGAACGGCTCACCTTCATCTTGTCCTCGGCTGCCACCTTGGCATAGTAGCCCTGCAGGCATGGCACACAGGGGTGAGCAGGATATAGGGGAGAGGCGAGAGGAGCAAGGAGAGTGAGTTTTGAAACGCCTCAGTAATCCACCAGTGAAATTCTTGCCTTCACCTTGTCCTCGGCTGCTACCTTGGCATAGTAGCCCTGTAGGCATGGCACACAGGGGGTGGGTGGGGGTGCACGGGGTACATGAGAGAGGAGAGAAGAGGATGGAGAGAGGGCAGTGAGTTTCGAGATGCCTCAGAGCTCCCCCAGTGAGCGGCTCACCATGCTCTCCTCCGTAGCCACCTTGGCATAGTTGCCCTGCAGGCATGGCGCACAGAAGGTGAGAGGGGCGTGTGGGAGAGGAGAGAGGAGAGGGGAGAGTAGGCCTTAAGTCGCCTCATAACTCCCCGAGTGAAATTATCACCTTCGACTTGTCCTCGGCTGCTACCTTACCGTAGTAGCCCTGCTGGTAGGCATGGCACACAGGGGTTGAGGCAAGGGGAGAGAAGAGAGTGAGTTTTGAAATGCGTCAGGACTCCCCCAGTAAAAGGCTCACCTTCATCTTCTCCTCGGCTACCACCTTCGCATAATAGCCCTGTTGGCATGGCACGCAGGGAGTAAGGGAGGGGACGGGGAGAGAAGAGCGAGCTTTGAGATGCCTCAGAACTTGCATAGGGCGTGACAGGCCCAGAGCTTGCTCAAAGCACCGTTCTTGACGACTGGAGGTGACAGGCCCAGAAGCACCGTTGCTTGCTTCAGAGCCTGGACATATTCCTTTCAACCAACGTTCTCAGCCTCTAAAGCTGTAAGTAGAGGACTTTTGAGACGACTCAAAGGTTGTGGGTGATAGCCCGAGAGATTATCCAGACCAGCTACTTGCATGTTCCTTCCAATCAACGCTTTTCACCTCTACAACTGTAAGTAGTCCACATTTATGCGACTCAAAGGCTGGGGTTGGCAGCTACTTGCATGCATGTTTCTTTGAAGCAGGGCATCTTGCAGTGTTTGCTACAGCAGCTGCTGGTTTGCTTTGAGCTGCAGAAGCATGTGGTGCTTGCACGTGGTGTTTGCATGTGGTGCTTGCACGTGGTGTTTGCATGTGGTGCTTGCATGTGGTGCTTGCATGTGGTGCTTGCATGTGGTGCTTGCATGTGGTGCTTGCATGTGGTGCTTGCATGTCGTGCTTGCATGTGGTGCTTGCATGTCGTGCTTGCATGTGGTGCTTGCATGTCGTGCTTGCATGTGGTGCTTGCATGTCGTGCTTGCATGTGGTGCTCGTGTGTGCATGCCCAATCGGATTACCATGCACCTCCAACTGAAAACACTCAGTTCCAACTGCCATTGGTAATGGTTCCTGCTCATGAGCGCTTCAAGCGTGCATCTCACCTTATCAGTGCCGTAAAGCCAGTCACAGATGGTGAAGATGGAGGCGAAGTTGCAGTGGCTCTCTCCCCCCACCTCGTGGTGGTAGTCGTGGAAGCGAGGGCCCCCGTAGAACGGGATCAGGCGCGTTGGCGACCAGGGGAAGTCGTACCTGGTTGTATGATACAGGAAAGCAAGGAGAGAAGGAACGAATCTTGAAAAATCTCGAAGCCAATCCTCATGGTGGTAGTCGTGGAACCCGTCGAACGGGATCAGGGGAGTCGGCGACCAGGGGAAGTCTCCCCACATGCCATGCCTATTTCTAGCCTGTGTGTCTCTCCCAGCTATCGCAGCAGCACCCACACTCACCAAATCTTCACGTGAATAGCGCACTAAAGCAATCTCCCCACATGCTACGCCTATCCCCACATGCTACCCACCCACTCCCTCTCCCGCTGACTGCTCACCCTGAGTGCGTCTCAATCACCTCCAGCTGTCGCAGCAGGATCCACACCCAGAGCAGTGCACCAAGGCAGCCTCCCCCCACACATGTCCGCAACCAGCCCAGCCCCTCCCCTCGTCTGTTTTTGAGGCGCCTAGAAAAAAGGCGCAGGCGCAGCGCTCACCCTGAGTAGGTCCCAACGGCCTCCTGCTGCCGCAGCAGGATCCACGCCATCAGAGTGACCACGTGGACGAAACACCAAGGCAAACTCCTCACATGCCACCCGTGCCCCCCATCTCATGCCCACAAGGAGCCCTTCCCTTTTCCCCCAGATTCCCCTTTTCCACCCCTTTCCCCCCTATCCCCCAACCCCTCCCCCCTTCCATCCCCCTCTATCCCCCCTCTTCTCTCCCCCCTTCTACCCACCCACTTCCTCTGCCCTGAGTGCGTCCCGATTGCCTCAAGCTGCCGCAGCAGGATCCACACCCACAGCGTGACCACGTGAATAGAGCAGCAAGGCAATCTCACCCATGCCAACCTCATTCCCAATCTGTGCCTCCACAAGCAGCCCTCCCCCCTCTCCATCCCCCCCCAAAGCCCTTCCCCACTCCACCCCACTCTCCCACCATCCCCCCACTCCCTCTTCCTCCTGCTCACCCTGAGTGTGTCTCAATCGCCTCCAGCTGCCGCAGCAGCATCCACGCCCACAGCGTGACGCAACAAGGCGATGTCTCCACATGCCACCCCCCCCTACCCTCGCCTGCTCACCCTGAGTGCGTCTCGATGGCCTCCAGCTGTCGCAGCAGGATCCACACCCACAGCGTGACCACGTGGCACTGCACGATCGCAGGCCCCACGAGCGTGGGCACGCCCAGCAGCAGCACCTCGATCCAGTGCGCGTACGTGGCAGCGGCGCTCATGGGTGACGTGTACTCGTGGTGCTTGTAGTGAATGTGCTTGTAGAGGAGCGGGTGGTGGAAGAGGCGGTGGATCCAGTAGTTGCCGTAGTCTTCTACGAGAAGGAAGACGAACAGCTGTAAAGCCAGCGTGGAGAGCGTGGGGAGCGGCAAAGACGCCGTGATGCCTGCTAACTGGTCGCATACGGAGGGGGAGAAAAGGGAGGGGGGGATGGGATGGGGGAGCGGATAACGGATGGAAAGAGGGAGGGGATGGGCGAGGGGGTGGGGGAAGGGGAAAAGTTCTATGAGCGGAAGGGCATGGGAGGTTTTGGAAGAGGCGGTGGATCCAGTAGTTGCCATAGTCTTCGATGAGAAGGAAGACCAACAGCTGCAGCGCTAACGTGGAGTGCGTGCGGAGCGGCAGCGACGTCGTGATTCCCGCTACCTGATGGTACAGGGAAAGGGCGAAGAGAGGAGGGAGGATGGGAATTGGGAGAGGATAAGGGGGGGAGATGGGGGAGGGGATGGGAAAGGGGATGGGGAAGGGGATGGGGAAAGGGATGGGGAAGGGGATGGGGGAAGGGTTGGGAGAGGGGGTGAGAGAGGGAGTATAGACGGCGTTTGGTACTATAGGAGATGGGGGAAGGGATGGGAGGAGAAGGTCGAAGAGGGGAAGGGATCGGGGAGGGGATGGCGGAGGGGATGGGGGAGGGGATGGGGGAGGGGATCGGGGAGAGGATAGCCGTATGAGCGGAAGGGCATGGCGGAGGGGGTTGGTTGGGGAGTGAGCCTGTGTTGCACGCCATTGGAGCAAGGCGGGTCCAGGGGACGGCTTTTGAGGCGCCTCAATAGGGGACGACTTTTGAGGCGCCTCGAAAGGGGTTGGTTCGGGGAGTGAGCCTGTGCTGCGCGTCATTGGACCAAGGCGGGTCCGGGGGAAGGGGGCGCTTGACAGGTGAATCAGCGCAACTTTATGGGGCAAAGGGGGCGCGTGAGGGGTGTCAGCACAACTTTATGGGGCAAAGGGGGCGCGTGGGGGGTGAATCAGCGCAACTTTATGGGGAAGGGGGGTGCTTGAGGGTGGATCAGCTATGGGGAAGGAAAAAATCAGTTGGCGCGCAGTGGAAGAAGGATGTGATTGACGGTGAGATGGCAGCCTGAGAGTGACACTACGAGAGCAGCTGGGTGAACTAGGACTGGTACCTTGAAGAAAGGATAAGGGAGCAGCTGAAGGGACCGCACCTTGAAGAAAGGATACGAAATGAGCTGAAGGGAGCGCACCTTGAAGAAAGGATACGAGAGCAGCTGAAGGGGGAGGATCGTGGTGACCATCACGCCGATCACGTCTTTATAGCACTTCCACGTGTCGGCCAGCGAGTGGGCCACGGCGGGCTGTAGGCGGTACTGCTCGAAGAAGGGCAGGCGGAGGTAGTCTAATATCGCGTACGGCAGGCACGCGACCGTGTAGAGAATGACGAGCAGCACTACAGTGCAGCAGTACAGCTGGTAATCCGCCACGCCGCGCGTCGCTTCCAGCCACACCGCCTCCGCTGTCGTTAGCGGCCGGCCTAGCATCTGCGCCGCCTCTGCTGCTGTCATGTTCAACATCGCTACGACCGGATCGGCGTGCGAAATTAAATATAGTCTGCACTGAGACGAGGAGAAACAGCAGAGTTTCTAGTAACTCGATCTGTACCACTGTATTTTATCAATGTACACTGTAAGGACGCGAGTGGAGGAGCAGGACCGATCGCTCCAAGGTAGTTCCGAAACGGAGTTGAAATGGTTATTCACGGTGCAAAAAGGTTACGCGTGGGTAGTGCGGTGGCAGATTAACTTGAGCCTTCGATTATCGATATTGCCTGCATTCTTTGTAAAAATCTCGGGATACCAGTCCCCTGGCTCCTACTGCTGACCTCGACTAGACTGGGAATGATAGTTGGACTCTGCGATTTTTAAGATCGAGTTGAGATAGCCTTGGAATTATACCTTCTCTCTTGGCTCAAACTGTCCATCGAGAGTTGGAAAGCCAGTTTTCATGGCGGCGAGCGAGGTGGTGAGGAGCGACAAATCTGACAGAGAACGAGACCCAACAATCCAACGACACTGTTGGCGACACAGACGATGGTCAACGAGGGTGGTGTGGTGTGGTGTGGTTTTGTATGTTTTGGTACGTTCTGCTGTGTTTCCATGTGGTGGTGGTGTGGCGAGAGAGTCTATCACGCAGAATCATGAGTCGTGCCCTTACAGTTCGCAAATCTAGGTGTGCTGTCACGGCTGTGGTGGAGAAGGCAAGGTGTTCTCCAAAGACCAAGGAGCCAATACGCATGCGCCACGCACTTCCAGCACAACCTCGAACTATGGAGCTGGAACTTAATGAGTTAGGGCGTATCCCTGGGTGGTGGCAGGGCCCCTTTAGATGGCAGAGTTGGTGGCATGCGGGAAACCGCATGCCACCAACATTTTTAACGAGACGCGAGCGACTCGTATTTGGTGGCATTGAAGTGACATTTTTGGGACATTGCCCAATCACGCACCTGTATTCGCGCGCCAAATTTCCTGACACCAACCTGGCGTTTTATGTGTTCGTAGCAGGCTGCCATCTACAGTGGCCCTGACACCACCCAGGGATACGCCCTTATACGTTATTGCACACCTATTCCACTAGACAATCGGGTCTCCAAGACAATCGGCAAGACGAAGGATTGGAACGTTTGAGAGTGGTTCTGGGTGTATTGAATCAAAACGACCACTGAAGATCAGCGTTGCCCAATCAGCTTGCAAATCCCTCACACCAAAATCTGGCTGGATGTGCTGCTTGGCTCAATGACGACGGGGCGAAGTGTCGCGAAGACAAATTCAGCACCTCGCACACACTATCGCCAAGCTCACCACCAGTTGAGCACAACCCACCAGAACCCCGCAGAGTGTAGCCTCTTCCCTATTGGTCGAGCTCGATTGCCTGGATTCCTGATGAGCAGGTGAGGGGATTTCGGAGCGTCGGGCACCTAGCATGCGCGCGATCCGCGATGACACTGCATCCAATCGCAATCGCCTCCAACAACGCCTCCAGTCTCCTCCACCTTTCTCCCTCAGACCTCAGGTTCAAAAGAGTCTGCAATCACGAGAAGCTCAGCAGTCAGCCACACTCATCCACGAATCCCTACAGCAGCTTATTTTTTCGACGACCTTACACATCCACAATGGCTGCTCTCGCTAACGCTGCTGTGCTCCCTTCCACCTTCGTCGGCCAGAGCGCTGAGCTCGCCGCCAAGGTGAACAATGTCGAGGCCCGCGTGACGATGAGGAAGACCGCCAAGGCGGCTTCCAGCAGCGCCTTCTACGGCCCCGACCGCAACCTGTTCCTGGGCCCCTTCAGCTCCCCCCCGTCGTACCTCACCGGCGAGTACCCCGGCGACTACGGCTGGGACACGGCGGGTCTGTCCGCTGATCCCGAGACCTTTGCCAAGAACCGCGAGCTTGAGGTAAGGCTACCAGATTTGCTAACGACACAAAGGAGGTACATTACGTACGCAAGAATATTCATCGCTAAAAGGACCAACCATGAGATGTTTCACCCTGTTAGTGTACAGAAATTACCAAATGCTATCATCTTTGCTGCTTTGCAACGCTCGCTGTTTTAAGGTTCTGACGATTTTTTTCTCTTCCTTCACCTGTTTCTAAATCTCCAGGTGATCCACGCTCGGTGGGCTCTGCTCGGCGCGCTCGGCTGCCTGACCCCCGAGCTGCTGGCCGGCAACGGCGTGAACTTCGGCGAGGCCGTGTGGTTCAAGGCCGGCGCGCAGATCTTCTCCGAGGGTGGCTTGGACTACCTGGGCAACCCCAGTCTGATCCACGCGCAGTCCATCCTGGCCATCTGGGCCACCCAGGTCATCCTCATGGGTGCCGTCGAGAGCTACCGCGTGGGTGGCCTTGAGGGCTTCCAAGAGGTTGAGGACCCCCTGTACCCCGGCGGTGCCTTCGACCCCCTGGGTCTGGCCGACGACCCCGATGCGCTTGCGGAGCTGAAGGTGAAGGAGCTGAAGAACGGCCGCCTCGCCATGGTGTCGATGTTCGGCTTCTTCGTGCAGGCCATCGTCACCGGCAAGGGCCCCCTGGAGAACCTGTCCGACCACCTGGCTGACCCCACCGTCAACAACGCGTGGGCCTATGCCACCAACTTCACCCCCGGTGCTTAGTTAAATAATCCCTGTACATTTTTTCACTTTCATTAATAAAACGTAACTTCTCTATGCAACTAGGAAGTACTTCTTGTTTTGCACCATTTACTCATGGGAGTCTGAAACAAGATACCGTATTGTCAAAGACGCGTTGTTGACAGTAGCTGGTGGCATGTTACTTCCTCCAACGCGAATTATGCTCTATTGGAAGAGTTACAAGTCAAGATGATGACTTCGCAATATCGTTTTTTTTGTTTGTCTGGTACCGCAAAGCGAGTCAGTGAAGAGCAAACAAGGTTGCTCAGACTGAAATTGGAGATGTCGCCAAGCTCACAAGTGAGAAGATTAACCTCAGGAGACGAGACATAGGTTTCCAGACTGCACCAGTTCGCTTAGCTTATCGCTGAGTTTGTGGTTGACTGTTCGCAAGTGCGGAAACTACATAGTTCACGACTGCCCACCATGCACCGTAAAGTAACGAACAGCAACGCACCAAGCCTTTCGCAAGTCAAAACTAATGTGATGTGTGCTCAGTTGCCCACCTCTGACGAGATAAGTGCTGTCATGGCGACTTGTCTGTGCACGTTGGAAATTGTTCGGGCTCCGACTTCTTGACTAAACGATACAATCACAGAACCAACCGCAATGTCACTCGGCTCCCTCATCCCAGCACACCCCACCCCAGCTTGCCTCATCCCACCACGCCCCATCCCACCACCGATACACCCGCCATAGGCACACCTCTAGGGAAGCTGAGTGATGTAGTATAAACCGTGCCCAACCCACACACACCCCAGAAAACATCCACTTCTGTTTGATCTGACCCCACAATCGTCGTGTGGTCCACACTTGCTCCATTTTGGGTGAGGTGATGAAAGCGACGATGGGAAATCGAGCAGCATGCTCAACCAATTAGATTGCACGCCACGTCACAGGAAAAACGAAATCACCACATTTCATGGAAACGTGTTTCCTTGGCGTTCGCTTAGCTTCGCAGCATCGGCGAAATACGTACTTTGTTCCACAGACTTTCATCGCACAGCCTAGCGAAACAACCGTGGTGCAACCACACCGACACCACAAAACAACATCAGATGGTAACCAACCAGGGTCCTCGCAATTGGTTGAGCCCTGATTGCGTGGATTTTGGGTGCTGAGGAAAGGAGATCTTCAGGCGTCAAGCGCGGTTCGTACTCAGATACCATCCAATCAGAACGCTCCTAGACCCATCCATGACTCCATCCAACCAGTTCCCCCACACGCAATTTTGGTTCATAAGTCGCTAGAGAATCGATTCTCAGCAGAAGCAGAAGCTCAATTCCAGTTTACTTTCAACACTCAAAACAGCTTCTCTTCCCAGCCCAGACATACAGCATGGCTGCTCTCGCTAACGCTGCTGTGCTCCCCTCCACCTTCGTCGGCCAGAGCGCTGAGCTCGCCGCCAAGGTGAACAATGTCGAGGCCCGCGTGACGATGAGGAAGACCGCCAAGGCGGCTTCCAGCAGCGCCTTCTACGGCCCCGACCGCAACCTGTTCCTGGGCCCCTTCTCTTCCCCCCCATCGTACCTCACCGGCGAGTACCCCGGCGACTACGGCTGGGACACGGCGGGTCTGTCCGCTGATCCCGAGACCTTTGCCAAGAACCGCGAGCTTGAGGTAAGGCTACCAGATTTGCTAACGACACAAAGGAGGTACATTACGTACGCAAGAACATTCATCGCTAAAAGGACCAACCATGAGATGTTTCACCCTGTTAGTGTACAGAAATTACCAAATGCTATCATCTTTGCTGCTTTGCAACGCTCGCTGTTTTAAGGTTCTGACGATTTTTTTCTCTTCCTTCACCTGTTTCTAAATATCCAGGTGATCCACGCTCGGTGGGCTCTGCTCGGCGCGCTCGGCTGCCTGACCCCCGAGCTGCTGGCCGGCAACGGCGTGAACTTCGGCGAGGCCGTGTGGTTCAAGGCCGGCGCGCAGATCTTCTCCGAGGGTGGTTTGGACTACCTGGGCAACCCCAGTCTGATCCACGCGCAGTCCATCCTGGCCATCTGGGCCACCCAGGTCATCCTCATGGGTGCCGTCGAGAGCTACCGCGTGGGTGGCCTTGAGGGCTTCCAAGAGGTTGAGGACCCCCTGTACCCCGGCGGTGCCTTCGACCCCCTGGGTCTGGCCGACGACCCCGATGCGCTTGCGGAGCTGAAGGTGAAGGAGCTGAAGAACGGCCGCCTCGCCATGGTGTCGATGTTCGGCTTCTTCGTGCAGGCCATCGTCACCGGCAAGGGCCCCCTGGAGAACCTGTCCGACCACCTGGCTGACCCCACCGTCAACAACGCGTGGGCCTATGCCACCAACTTCACCCCCGGTGCTTAGATAATTATTCCCTGTACATTTTTCCCCTTTTTACTAATAAAAGCGACTCTCTGCAACTACTTTAGAAAAGAGAACTTATTGCTTTTT
Source organism: Closterium sp. NIES-65 (assembly GCA_948144175.1). Classification (NCBI taxonomy): domain Eukaryota; kingdom Viridiplantae; phylum Streptophyta; class Zygnematophyceae; order Desmidiales; family Closteriaceae; genus Closterium; species Closterium sp. NIES-65. Next base: position 165,198 of record CANXME010002323.1, on the reverse strand, counting down.
CGGCGCTATTTATTAGTGGGAGTCGGAAACACAAGTATCGCCACAGACGCGTTGCTGACAGTAGCATCCTACGCGAGTGGCTCTATCAGAACAGTGATCGGTCAAGACGACGTCTTCGCTAAAGAAAATATTTGTTCGCCTGGTACTTCAAAACCGTAAGTGAAGAGCAAATCATGCACGCAGGTTTCTCTAACTGAAACTGGAGTTGTTGCCGAAGGGCTCAAAATTGAAGGATACGGTGGATGTTGAATAGAAAAGTCCCAAGGTAAAAAACAGTTTTTCTTCATATTGAAAGCCTACTACCGACTAAGTTTCTCAGGTTCACAACAAAAAAACAGATATACACCGCACGCACAAGCCCATAGACAGCAACCCAAATGGCTATATTATCTACACTAAAATGCAGACATGATGAGCCTGAGATACAGCCACAAAGCAAAGCCCACTTTTATATAGAAGAGCAGTGGCGTGCACCCATGTAACAGCATTCATGTTATCGAGAAAGTAGCACCCAACAAAGTCTTGATGATGAGCCTGCTGAATTTCAAGGATATTGTGTTGCTACCCGGCCTTACCTTATCTGGCCCTTAGCTGGTGCCCCTTCTGCCTCTGCACCAAAAGGAAAAGAGTAGAAGAATAGAATGAAAACACAATGGGCAGATGGTCATAGCATGTCCGCTCAAGACAGGTGGGGAAAGAGCAAGGAACCAGGGTGGCATAACATGTGGCTTGTGGATACCTGCAGATTTCTGCAGGCGGTTGGGATCATTGACATACAAACTCACCATTCTTGCTGAATTGACGAACCCCCCATGCGGCGAGTTTGAATGATTGTGCGCTCCTGAGGCAATCCAAACTGGGGCAATCCGATGCAGTTGTTGCTCCTCATCACGTATCCGTTCTTGCAGCGACACATAGGCGTGCCGGCCACCACTGCACACTCGGCGTTGCGAGGGCAGGTGGGCTTGCACACAGCTGCAAAACAGAAATAGGGAGGTTACAGGAGAGAAGAGGGGGGAAAGTGGAGAGTGTTGAGGTAGACTCAAAACAGACCTCAGACGTGACATAAGAGGAGCGCAATAGGGGAAAGACTGAAGAAGGGCAGACACAATGCAAGGGCATTGAGTCAAGGCGGTTGTGAGAGTGGGTTAGGGGTACAATGGAAGCGCGAATCGTGTAAAATGCCAACAAGCACAAGTAAGACAAACTCTGATCTAGCTGAATATTGCCCACCCCCTTACCAGTGCAGAGGCCGTTCTTCTTGACGTAGCCAGGGCTACACTTGCAGCTCCCTGTACCGTTCTTAACCGCGCAAAACGCATTCGACGGACACGTAATTGCTGTACAGGGATCCCTGGCTGCCATGGAGTCTGTGGGGAGAAGCAAGAGAGGGAGAAGCAAAAACAAGAGAAGAGAAACACGAGTGAGGCGAGAGGGTTACAAGGAAGAGTGAGAGAGTCACAAGTATTTGTCGCACAGGAGTTTGGGTCTGGCAGGGGGTCTGAGGGTGAGATGAAAGGTAGTGACAGGCAAGGGCATGAGGAGGAAGTGGTAGAGAAGAGTGAAAGGCGAGTGTCTGGCAAGCAAGCGGGTGAGGAGGAGGAGGGAGAGAAGGAAGAGGAAGGAAAGGAGCAGCAAGGTGAACCGGTGGAGGTAAGAGATAGGCAGAGAAGCAAGGGTTGACGGGTGACTGCAGAGTGGCTGGGCACACGCACTGCAGCGACGAGAGGAGAGAGAACAAAACAAAAATCTACTCCAGTATACTGTGCACTTACCTTCGTTAATGGAGGCCGGGCCATCAAGGCAGCGCCTGGCCTTCACATCGAAGACAAGAGACCCAGGGCACACGCACTCATCCTTCCTGTTCCGCACGATGCACCTAGCAGCGGACCCGCAGTCGGCAGCGCAGCCTGTTGGGAGGAGCAGGGCGCAGAGGCAGGGAGCAGGGACAGAAGTGGGAAGAAGAGAAATGAATTTAAACCTGACGCCGAAGACGAGAGAACCAGGGCACTAGGATTCGCCCTTGAGGCTCCTCAATCTGCACTTGGCAGTGGACCCGCAGTCCGCAGCGCAGCGTTTGGCCCAAAGGACAAGTATGGGGGACTCTTAGAGGCAAGGGGGGGACAATAGTCGGAAGGTGCAGGAGGAGAAGAATGAGACAGCGAATTACATTCATGGTTCAATCCAAACCGTTCAGATCCGTCAGAGTCGATTTAGCACCTGGCCGCTGGCATGGGGAGAACAGTGCCGCATGCAAACGACAAGGCAAATCATTCGCAGCAGCACAACGAAAAGAGTAATGTGGTGGCTGATGCATGAGAGGGTTGCCGTGTGGGATGCCGATGAAGCTCAAATTCGACCTTCCAGCTGGACATTGCACACTCCGTACACCGCATCGTAACGCACCACGCCGCACCGCACCATGCACCAAGCTCTGAGTAGTCATAGGCGCAGTGCAGGCAGTAGAGCAGGCGGGCCTTCGCACGAAAAATGCCCTTACCATGGGCAGGCGTGTCAAACCTTGCAAGTCAATCTCGCAACTTACCCTCCTCGCATCTCGCTGACGCTGGCAAGTCGGCGGCAGAGAGCATCCTGAAAGCAAAAGAAGCCATGGTGGCGGCAGGGAATATTACGAGGGAGCAGAAGAAGCGATGAGATCTGATACAAGCCGATATTCAGCTCCCCAAGCAACAGAATCGAATGAATTAAACTGATAAATCTGAACGGATTGAATTGAACCGTTGAGAAGGAAGATTCGAGGTGTGGGCTCACCACGTGGTGGGAACGTGAGTGATGTTCCACGGAGGGCGCAGGTACGTCATGTAGGGGCGTCCCGCGCAGCCCGGCGCGGAGTGGAAGGAGATGCTGCTGCACTTGTGGTCCGCGCGCTCGAAACCGTCCCACGCAATCTCCGCGCTGACTTTACTCCCATTCGCGAACACGCTGCGATCCACGTCGTCGCACAACGCGTTGTAGAAAATCAGGCTGGCGTTATCCGTTGTTCTCATTGGGCCTTTGAATGCGACCACGGAGTCGTACACGACAGAGGCGCTGGCTTCTGCGGAAGGGAGGAGAAAGACTGCGGCAATGAGGGCGGCAGCCGCGAGGATTGCGGCGAGGCCGGCTTGAAGCGCGGGACGAGACGCGCGGCGCGGCGCCATGGCGACGAGAGATGTGATTGGCGAGGGAAGCTGAGGCTGCGGCGCGCTGCACCGATGTGACCACGTGTTGAAGTCCGCAGTAGGCTAGCCCGACGGTGGACCACGGAAGCGGCGGCGGGTTTCAGGATCCTGAATAAGTCTCGAGAAGGAGAGGAATTCGTGTGGAATGGCGCGTGCTACTTCTAGTTGTTTGAGTGTGAGAGAGCGAGAAGGAGAGGAATTCGTGTGGAATGGCGAGGTATGGTGAACACAGGGTAGGGGAGAAATATGTAAGGAGCTATCGCCGCCGCGATAGCTGAGGGAGGGACGAGAATGGGAGCGGGAAGGGAGCGTGAAGGAGGCACTGAGGGGAAGCCAATTCCGAATGTGACGGTGGTGTGGAAGTACATTTGATTTGTCCGAACGCGATACTGGAACGCGGTACCTCTTGGGCGCCAATAGCAGCCAAGAACTTGCGGCGAATTGCATTATTGCCAGGGCAGGTTCGCGAAAAGTGCTTGACTAGTAGAATTCGAATTCCGCCAATGTCTCGTTTTGTGACCCTGTTTCACGAACATTGCATTTCTCCCCATGTTGACTGGTATGGATAGATCTCCGACGATGTGACTTGGTTACACGGGCCAGTCGCCAAAATGCACTTGACGATTCCTCCAGCACTCGTTTTCCCACTTCGATACAATCCAGAAACCAAATTTAGGCGAACTAGTCGGAAAGCATGTATGAATACTGTTATGAGTTGTAAAACAGAGTTGCGCGGAATAACGAATAACGAGGCTCCGACAATATAGACTGACGATGCACTGAATAACGCGAGATAAAAAAATCAGGAAAACGCATATCATCTGGAACCTCGGGAACTCGAGGTTGGGTGCAGGTCAAGCAGCAAAAAGCTGAAAGCGACGCCTCTGTAACGATGGAATCGACTGAATGTGGGAAAACCCTTCACTGCCAGAAATGTAGTAAAGAAATGTCGTAAATATCAGCGACACGCTTACAGGCGATATAGTCGCAAAGCAGCGAAGGAAGGGCTGGCTTTTGTAAAAGAAATGAAGGAAAGAAAGAAACCAAAGAAAAACATTATGCTTTTTCGTTTTCCCCATGATTTTTTTTCTTAGTCTAAGAAATGGATACATGATTTCTCAGGAACCAGAGAAGTATAACTCTGATCATCTGAGATAAGAAACTACTATCATACTAATGCAGGATTCACTAACGAGAACCCACCGATATGAATTTCGTACAGTCATCGCCCATATAGTAGACAGTGTTGAATAGTAGACAGCGGCTGTCTACTATCCGGCATTACAAGACACTGTCAAATGTTGTAGTCTTAATAATGTGTGTTATAGAGGGTACAACTGTTAGGGTTAGGTTGATGTACCCCAACCAACCTTAATCAAACCAACACTTACATTCTTGACATGGTATCACCTATGTTAGGATCTTGTGGGATCCCGTTCCTCTCGTTCACGTCCGTAGCGCCCGAGACTGTCCCGTATGTTAGTGCCTGTTACGCTCGTACTGTCCCCGAGCGCCCACAGCGCCTGCCGTTACGTCGTTCTCGTGCCCTAGTGAGGAAAGTAGAACGAGAATGAAGAGGACTGCACTAGCAAGAATGGGGATACAAATAGGAAACCCTAGAAGGGTTGTACTCGCTATAGGTCACCCCACTACAGGCTAGAGCATAAGATAACATTCTGACACACCCCCATAGCCAAAGTGGGGTGTAATCAGCAGAGCAAGCAAAGCAGTACAAGCTCAGGGTGGATCACAATGTCACCACACATTCTGAGCACAAGTTCAAGAACCAATAGTTTAAAGTTAACAATTATGAGCAAAACTAGTGGTAGTCACAACGGGCAAGTGAGGAGGAGGAGAGAGAGTGAGAGGAGAGGAGATAGGAGGCGACGGATGAAGCTGCAGACACACGGGCAACAGGAGGCACACTGGCACAGCGGCTACCGGAACAACGCTCCGGAATACTGGAGTAACTGGCCCCGCGGCTAAAGTAGCGGCAGACGAGCAACGGACCCACTGTCAGGCTTAGGAGGAGGAGGAGGAGGAGGTGTCAGATGATTATATTGCTGATGCATATATGTAGGCTGTAGTGGGGTAGCCCATAGGGGGTACAACCCAATTAGGGTTGGTACTTGTACTTGTTTCATTTCATAGTGCACTCATTCCTCGCCTCTATCTCAACATGGTATCGAGCAGGTTCCCTAGTGGGAACTGTTCCTAGGGCCCACCTACTATTCCGTCCTGCCCGGAGCGCGCTCTGCCCTAGCCCGAGTCGCGCTGGGCCTTTTTTTCCTTTGGCGGCCCGATCGCGTCGAGCCGCCCGCGATTTTTTTACGCGCCACCTACGCGGCCTCGTCGCGCCGCCCCTAGACGGCCGCGCCGCGTCGCGCGTGCCGCCCTCCAGTCGCGCGCCGCCCCCCCTCTGACCCTCGCGACGCCGGCGCCGTCTCTGACGGCCCCGCGATCGCCTGCGACGGCCCCGCCGTCCCCTCTACCGGCCCCTCCGCTGCGCTTGACGGCCCCGCCGTCCCCTCTGCCGGCCCCGCCGCTGCGCTTGACGGCCCCGCCGTCCCCTCTGCCTGCCCCCCCGCTGCACCCGACGGCCCCGCTGTCCCCTCTGCCGGCCCCGCCGCTGTACCTAACGGCCCCGCCGCTGCACCTGACGGCCCCGCCGTCCCCTCTGACGGCCCCGCCGCTGCACCTAACGGCCCCGCCGTCCCCTCTGACGGCCCCGCCACTGCACCTACCGGCCCCGCCGCTACCCCTGACGGCCCCGCTGCTGCATCTGCAGGCCCCGCCGTCTCACCTGCCGGCCCCGCTGCTGTACCTGACGGCCCCGCCGCTTCACCTACCGGCCCCGCCACTACCCCTAACGGCCCCGCAGCTGCATCTCCCGGCCCCGCCGCCCCAGCAACTGCGCCGCCCCAGCAGCCGAGCCGCCCCAGCAGCCAAGCCGCCCCAGCAACCGAGCCGCCCCAGCAGCCGAGCCGCCCCAGCAGCCGAGCCGCCCCAGCAGCTGAGCCGCCCGAGCCGCCCGAGCCGCCGAGCTGCCCGAGCCGCCCAGCAGCCGACCCGCCATGCCGCCCGAGCCGCCCGAGCCGCCCGAGCCGCCCGAGCCGCCCGAGCCGCCTGCACTGCCCTGTCTGGTGAGCACTGAGCTTTACTCTGCGCACTGCCCTTACCCCACTGCTGTCATGGCTACCCCCAGTGTCCTCACCTTCGACGCTGAGGGCAGAGCCATCGACTTTGACGTGTGGGTAGACGACCTGCTGCTTTTCCTACAGTGCGACAGAGCTGACGGCCTCTCTCTCTTTGATCTCACTTCTGGTGCCTCTCCCGCCCCTGCTGCTACTGAGGATGCCACTGTTCGCTCACAGTGGGCCACACACGATGCTGCTGCACGTCTTTCTGTGCGTCGCCACCTCCCTCCCTCTGAGCGTGCACACTTTGGGTCGTACAAGAGTGCTCAGACCTTGTGCACTAGTGACGCTCGCTTCCGCGCTGCGCTTCCTGCTGAGTTCTGCGCCAAGAACCCCCCCCCCCAGTACTTCACTCTCTACTACATTGTCACCCGCCTCCCTGACTCCCTCCGCGGAGTCAGGGACGACTTACTCTCAGTCTGCCCCACCACTCTCACTGTTAACCTCCTCGAGAAGTCCCTCCTAGCAGCCGAGAAGAGCATTCTCGCTGTAGGGGCCTCTCGTGGTGACCCGCGCACCCCCATCTTTGAGGGGTGTTCCCCCTCCCCCCTCCTGCCCTCTGTCGCCTCTGCTGCTACGGCCGACCTAGTTGGTTTTGAGTCGATCGGTGCGGCGTCTGCCCCCAGTGGGAGACGTCGCTCTGGCAAGGGCAAAGGGGGCAGGAGCGGTGGTGGAGGCGGCGGGGGCGGTGGGAGCGGCGGTGGAGGCAGCGGAGGAGGTGGGGGTGGTAGCGGGAGTGGTGTCGGGAGTGGAGGTGTCAGCGGCGGCAGTGGAGGCGGGGGTGGCAGCGGCGGTGGTGGTGGGAGTGGAGGCGGAGGCGGCGGTGGCGGCAGTGACGGTGGGAGTGGCGGTGGCAGCGGAGGTGGTGGCGGCGGCGGCGGAGGAGGCGGTGGAGGAGGTCGTGGCTCGTCGCAGAGGAGTGGCTCCGGTGGCGGTCAGCGCCAACAGCAGCGGCAGCAGCGTGGTCAGGAGACCCTCTCCCCGCAGCAGCTCCGTGAGTGGTACGCTGCACGTTAGAGGGGTGGGGGTACTGGTCCGTGCACCTACGTCTTGCGCACGGGCGACCGTGCGGGTGAGCCGTGTGGTGGTCCACACCCCGCCCAGCGCTGCTTCGGCCGCCTGACTGACGCTTGGCGCCGCCAGTTTCCTGACGCCTCTGAGATCCCTCGCTGGGACCAGCCGTCTAGGGCAGGAGTAGCTATCTTTGATCTTGACTTTGATGCTATTCTTGCTGCCATGTATGCTGTGACTATTAGTGAGGAGGGTGACTGTTACCGGTGTTTCCCGCCTGACCCGGGCATTGGTACTGCGGCTCTAGGTGCTGTTGAGGCTGCTGCTCCAGGTGCTGGTGAGGCTGTCGCTCTAGGTGCCAGTGAGTCTGTGTCCTCAGGTGCTGGTGAGTCTGCTCTCTCAGGTACTGCGTCGGCTCCGCCCTCTCTCACCTTCACTCTTGACTCAGGGGTGTCTCGCTCCTTCTTTCGAGACCGCACCACACTCACGCCGCTTAGTCGGCCAGTGGCGGTCTCCCTGGCGGACCCCTCTGGGGGTCCTGTTCTGGCTCGCTACTCCACTGTCCTGCCGTGCCCTGCGGTCCCGTCTGGCGCCCTGTCCGGTCTCTACCTCCCCTCGTTCTCTACGAACTTGGTGGCGGGTGCTGACCTACAGGATGCAGGGGTCGACCAGTTCACCCCTGCACGCCGACGGGACACCCACTGCACGGACGCGGACACGGGTCGACACTTGACCACGTTCACACGTGGGCCGGGGTCGAGCCTGTACACACTCACTGTTCCGTCTCCTCCTCCTGCGTCTGGTCAGGTAGCTGCGTCGGGTCAGGTGTTTGCTGCAGCGTCCAGGTCTGGTCCTGAGTCTGCCCCCTGCTCATGTCGCCTCCTGTCCCACGAGACCCTCCTGTGGCACCACAGGATGGGTCACCCCTCCCTGCCTCGTCTCCGGGGCATGGCCTCTCGCCTTCTTGTCTCTGGCCTTCCCCGGTCCCTCCCTCCCCTTCCTCCGGGGCCTGGCCCTCCCTGTGTCCCCTGTGTCGAGGGTCGCCTGCGGGCTACCCCTCACTCCTCCCCGTTTCCTCCGACGGAGGCCCCGATGCAGACGCTTCACATGGACGTGTGGGGCCCAGCCCGCGTCCGTGGACAGGGTCACGAGCGCTACTTCCTGCTGGTGGTTGACGACTACTCGCGTTACACCACAGTCTTCCCCTTGCGCAGCAAGGGTGAGGTCACTGAGGTGTTGATCGACTGGATCCGCGCAGCTCGTCTCCAGCTCAGGCGGAGCTTCGGCTCGGACTTTCCTGTTTTGCGTCTGCACTCGGACAGAGGCGGAGAGTTCTCCTCCGGCCTTCTGCGAGCCTACTGTCGGGCACGAGGCATCCGCCAGACCTTCACGCTTCCGGACTCTCCACAGCAGAATGGGATTGCTGAGCGCCGCATCGGCATTGTCATGGACGTCGCCCGTACGTCCATGGTGCATGCGGCTGCCCCCCATTTTCTGTGGCCGTTTGCGGTTCGGTACGCCGCACATCAGATCAACCTTCAGCCCAGGGTCTCCAGACCGGAGACCTCCCCAGCTTTGCTGTGGACGGGGAAGGTTGGCGATGCGTCGGCGTTCCGTGTCTGGGGATCTCGGGCGTTTGTCCGCGACTTGTCTGCGGACAAGCTGTCCCCTCGTGCTGCTCCTTGCGTCTTCCTGGGTTTCCCCCCTGACGCACCTGGGTGGCAGTTTTACCACCCCACCTCTCGTCGTGTTCTGTCCTCCCAGGACGTCACGTTCGACGAGTCGGTTCCCTTCTACCGTCTCTTCCCCTACCGCACTCCGTCCCTCCCCCCCCCGCCCCTCTTCCTGGTCCCAGGTCCCCCCCCAGTAGACCCCCTCCCCCCTCAGGGTCATGCCCCTTCAGGTGTGTCTCAGGTAGACGCGGTCGAGCCTGTCGACGTCACTGGTGACTCTGGTGCTGCTGCGGGTGCGGAGCCTTGGGGTGCTGAGACTGGGGGTGCTGAGACTGGGGGTGCTGAGCCTGGGGGTGCTGAGACTGGGGGTGCTGAGCCTGGGGGTGCTGAGCCTGGGGGTACTGAGCCTGGGGGTGCTGAGACTGGGGGTGCTGAGCCTGGGGGTGCTGAGCCTGGGGGTGCTGTGCCTGGGGGTGCTGAGCCTGGGGGTTCTGCGTCTGGGAGTGCTGCGCCTGCTGCTTCTGTTCCTGGTGGTTCTCCAGACCGTTCTTCGCGCCGCGAGCCGCTCTCTCCTCTGGAGCTGCGTGAGTGGTTTGCCCGGCGCTGGAGGCGAGCTGCTGGAGCCGGGGGTACTGCGGGTGCTGGAGGTTCCGTTGCTGCCGAGGGAGCTGGTACCACGGGTACCGGAGGTGCTCGTACTGAGGGTACTGGAGCTGCCGGGCCCGGGGGTGCCTCTGGAGCTGGAGCTGCTGCGGGTGCTGGCGCTGAGGCTATGACTGTCGGTCCTACTATGGGTACTTCTGCAGCTGCTGGTGGTGCTGGAGTTGGAGCTGCTACTGGTGCTGGTGTTGCCTCTGGAGGTGTTGGTCCTGTCCCTGCTGTCTCTGGCGGTGCTGCGCGGCCTCGGCCGTACTTCGTTCCGCTCCTTCAGCAGCTTCTTGGTCTCCCGCCTTCCACTGGTCCTTCTCCTCCCGTAGAGTGTCCGCAGCCTCTCCCGTCACGGTCACAGTTACAGCCCGCCTCTCCCCTGCCTTCTCCTTCTCCCTACGCTGGTCCTACTGGAGGTCTTGCTGAGCGTCGTGAGCCTGCGTCCCGCCCTGTGTCGCCAGTCCGAGCTGCTCGCCCTAGTGGTCGCGGTTCGCGTCAGCGTCCTCCTCCTGTCCCTGGCACGCACCAGATGTCTCTGCGTCCGTCCACTGCTCCTCTGCGTGCCCCTTTGCCTTCTCCTCCTCAGTCTTCTCTTCCTACACTTGCCGACCCGGAGTCGGACTCTCACCGTGCTGCCAGTCCTACTGTCACGCGTCTTCTTGCTACTCTTGTCACTGACCCTTCCTTTGAGTCCGCTGCTGCGTCTGCCCTAGTTGTTGAGCTGGTCGACTTTGCTGCTGCGGGTCGTCTGGACTACGCTGCTAGTCTTGTTGCTGAGTCTGCTGAGTCTGCTGAGTCTGCGTCTGCTGCGTCTGCGTCTGCCTGTCCTCCGTCCGTCGGGGGTGACTGTGCTCTTGGCACGGACGTCCTTGAGGACAGGCAGGAGGAGTTCCAGTGCTTTGCCGCCGCTTTGCCCCATCTCGTGTCCATGCTTGTTGCCCCTGAGGGAGACCCGGATGCTCTAGACATCCCGACCCCACGCTCTTACGCAGAGGCGATGGCCGGTCCCTACTCCTCTCAGTGGCAGTCAGCCATGGACGCAGAGATGGCTTCCTGGAAGTCCACAGGCACCTACGTTGACGCTGTTCCCCCTCCTGGGGCGAACATTGTCAGTGGCATGTGGATCTTCAGGGTGAAGCGGCCGCCGGGTTCTCCGCCTGTCTTCAAGGCGCGCTACGTGGCTCGTGGCTTCAGTCAGCGACAGGGAGTTGACTTCTTTCAGACCTTCTCCCCGACCCCGAAGATGACCACTCTTCGGGTTCTACTGCACGTCGCTGCTCAGCGTGACTACGAGCTACACTCTCTTGACTTCAGCACTGCTTTCCTGCAGGGCCGCCTGCACGAGGAGATCTGGCTGCGCCGCCCTCCTGGCTTCACTGGGTCGTTCCCTCCTGGTACCCAGTGGAGCCTCCGGCGGCCAGTCTACGGTCTCCGCCAGGCGCCGCGTGAGTGGCACGACACACTGAGGACTACACTTGCGGCTCTTGGGTTTGCTCCTTCTACTGCTGACCCGTCGCTGTTTCTGCGCACCGACACCTCGCTGCCGCCGTTCTACATCCTCGTGTACGTCGACGACTTGGTCTTTGCCACTGCGGACACTGCCGCACTCGCCCACGTGAAGTCCGAGCTGCAGAAGAGACACACGTGCACAGACCTGGGTGAACTGACAAGCTATCTTGGCTTGCGGATCACCCGGGACAGAGCACGCCGCACCATTACCCTGACTCAGTCGCACATGGTGCAGCACGTCCTTCAGCGCTTCGGCTTCACGTACTCCTCGCCTCAGTCCACTCCTCTGCCTACGGGACACTCGCTCTCAGCTCTGCCTTCGGATGAGTCCGTAGAGTCGAGTGGTCCGTATCCAGAGCTTGTGGGCTGCCTCATGTACCTGATGACTTGCACTCGACCTGACCTCGCATACCCTCTCAGCATCTTAGCACGCTATGTTGCTCTCGGCCGTCACCGGAAGGAGCACATGGATGCAGCTAAGAGGGTGTTGCGCTACTTGTGCAGTACGTCGGGCATGGGGCTAGTGCTTGGAGGGCGTGAGCGGCCTGTGCTCACTGGGCACTCAGACGCTTCTTGGGCTGACGACCAGGCTACTCAGAGGTCGTCTCAGGGTTACACCTTCAGTCTTGGCTCTGGCTCTGTCTCTTGGCGCTCTACTCGCTCTTCTTCGGTTCTCAGCTCCAGCTGTGAGGCTGAGATCTACGCCACGGCCATGGCTGCCCAGGAGCTTTGCTGGCTCACCTACCTGCTGACTGACCTTGGAGAGCGGCCTCGTTCTCCTCCAGTGCTGTACGTCGACAACAAGGCAACCATTGCCTTGTGTGAGGAGCACAGACTGGAGCACAGGACGAAGCACATTGCTCTGCGCTACTTCCTTGCTCGAGAGCTGCAGCAGCGTGGTCAGCTTCGCCTGCGTTTCGTGGCCACTGAGGCCAACACTGCTGATGTGTTCACCAAGGCACTTCCGCCTCGTGACCATCAGCGCTTTTGCACTCTGCTAGGCCTTGTGCCCACTGGGCCTCACTTGCTTACCTCTTGACCTTGCTTGTACTGCTGCATATATATATCCTTGCTCTTGCTTGTTTAGCACTGTTATATATATATGCTCTGCTGCATGTGAACTGGCCTTGTGGCCTTGACCTTGTGCTCGGAATTTGTGTGGTATCCTTGAGATCCACCCTGAGCTTGCTTTGCTTTGCTTTGCCTTGCTTGACTGGTCTTGTGACCCCTTGCTGTCCCCCACTTTGCCTGTGGGGGTGTGTCAGATGATTATATTACTGATGCATATATTTAGGCTGTAGTGGGGTAGCCCATAGGGGGTACAACCCAATTAGGGTTGGTACTTGTACTTGTTTCATTTCATAGTGCACTCATTCCTCGCCTCTATCTCAACACCCACGGGCGGCTGGCACAGCTGGCTATGACTGGGCTACCGGACGAAGTCCCCGGAATACAGGTGCTGCTGGCGACAGGACGGCAACCTCCATTCAGCTTCCCCAAACGATCCCACTCCCCCTGACACACACCCGCTGCTACACCCCTAGCACCACTCTGTCGAATCCCACACACCCACCCCCCTCAGCACTAGCTGCAGCAGTGGGAGACAGAGGAGGAGGAGGAGCAGGGGAGACTACACACCCGCCACCCCCCAGGTCGCCCCTCCCGTCTCCCGTCCCGCACGCGGCCCCCTCAGGTCGCCTCGACAGGCGACGGGAAAAGGGGGGGGGGGGGGGGGGGGGGGGCGGTGCCGTGGTAGGGCGACGGAGCCGGGCCGTAGGTAGTAGGTAGGGCGACGGGACGACGGGGCCGCAGGTAGGGCGGCAGGGCCGGGGCCAGGGCCGCAGGTAGGGTCGCCCGAGCCGCGCGCAGGCGGCCCGAGCCGCGCGCGGGCCTGGCGCCGCCCGTACGGGTTGTGAGAATAAGCGAACACAAATGAATGAACTTGCAGTGAAATGAGTACAAGTAGGAAACCCTAGAATTGTGTACCCCCTATAGGCTAACCCACTGTAGCCTACACAAGCATAACATATATAATGTTTGACACACCCCCATAGTGTCAGAACATATCTATAGTTTATACTGCTGTGTAGGCTGTAGTGGGGCATCTCATAGGGGGTACAACCCAGTTAGGGTTTCATATTTGTACTGCTTTCATTCATAGTTCATTCATTCCTGTCTTCCTATTTTCACATGGTATAGAGCGGGTCCTACCTTAGGACCGTTGTCTGGGCCCACCGACGCGCGCCCCGAGGCGCGCCCTTTTTTTTTAGCGACCCCTCGGGTCGCCTTTTCACTCGCGGCCCCGCCGCCTCCTCTGACGCGGCTTTGCCGCCTCCCCTGACGCGGCCCAGCCGCCTCCCTTGACGCGGCCCCGCCGCCTCTTTTAACGCGGCCCCGCCGCCTCCCTTGACGCGGCCCCGCCGCCTCCCTTGACGCGGCCCCGCCGCCTCCCCTGACGCGGCCCCGCCGCCTCCCCTGACGCGGCCCTGCCGCCTCCCTTGACGCGGCCCCGCCGCCTCCCTTGACGCGGCCCCGCCGCCTCCCCTGACGCGGCCCCGCCGCCTCCCCTGACGAGGCCCCGCCGCCTCCCCTGACGCGACTCCGCCGCCTCCCCTGACGCGGCCCCGCCGCCTCCATTGACGCGGCCCCGCCGCCTCCCCTGACGCGGCCACGCCGCCTCCTCTGACGCGGCCCCGCCTCTGCTGCCGACGGCCCCGCCGCTGCACTCTACGGCCCGCCGCTGCACCCTGCCGGCCCGTCGCTGCTCCCGCCGGCCCGCCGCTGCACCCTGCCGGCCCGCCGCTGCTCCTGCCGGCCCGCCGCTGCACCTACCGGCCCGCCACTGCACCCATCGGCCCGCCGCCTCTTACGGCCCGCCACTTGCACCTGCCGGCCCGCCGCTGCACCTGCCGGCCCGACGCTGCACCTGCCGGCCCGACGCTGCATCTTGCAGCCGAGCCGCCCGGGACCCGAGCTGCCCTGCCGCCGAGCCGCCCGGGAGCCGAGCCGCCCTGCACCCGAGCCGCCCAGCCGCCGAGCCGCCCGGGAGCCGAGCCGCCCTGCACCCGAGCCGCCCAGCCGCCGAGCCGCCCGGGAGCCGAGCCGCCCTGCGCCCGAGCCGCCCAGCCGCCGAGCCGCCCGGGAGCCGAGCAGCTGTGCACCCGAGCCGCCCGGTCGCTGAGCCGCCTTTCTGCTGACTGCACGACCTGCCCTGCCTGGTGAGCACTGTCCCACTGACACTGCGAGCTCTTTCCCTACTGCTTGCACTGCGTCGCTGTCGTCACCATGGCTACCCCTAGTGTCCTAGCTTTTGACGCTGAGGGTCGCGCCATTGATTTTGAGGTCTGGTTAGACGACCTGCAGCTGTTCTTACAGTGCGACAGGGCTGACGACCTTTCTCTCTTTGACCTCACCTCCGGCGCCTCTCCTGCCCCTGCTGCTGATGCTGATCCCGCTGTCCGCTCTAAGTGGGCCACCCGTGATGCTGCTGCACGTCTTGCTGTGCGTCGCCACCTCCCTACCTCTGAGCGTGCGCACTTTAGTCAGTACAAGAGTGCTCAGACCTTGTACGACGCTGTAGTTGCGCGCTACTCCTCCCCTGCCACTGCTGCACTGAGCCGTCTCATGCTTCCCTACCTCTTTCCTGACCTCTCTGCCTTTCCCACTGTCGCTGACCTCATTACGCACCTCCGCACTAGTGACACTCGCTACCGCGCCGCCCTTCCTGCTGAGTTCTGCGCTAAGAACCCCCCCCCCATGTACATCGCTCTCTACTACGTAGTCGCACGCCTCCCTGACTCCCTTCGCGTCGTCAGGGACCACTTTCTCGCAGTCTGTCCCACCACTCTCACCGTCGACCTCCTCGAGAAGGCCCTCCTTGCAGCGGAGAAGAGCATAGTCGCTGTAGGTGCTTCTCGTGGTGACCCTCGCACCCCCATCTTTGAGGGGTGCTCTCCTTCCCCCTTGCTGCCCTCTGTTGCCTCTGCTGCTGCTGCCGACCTGCTTGGTCTTGAGTCGGTCGGCGCGGCGTCTGCCCCTAGTGGGAGACGTCGCTCCAGCAAGGGCAAGGGGGGCAAGGGCGCGGGTGGAGCTGGAGGGGGCGGTGGCGGTGGCGGCGGTGGCGGCGGAGGGAGTGGGGGTGGCGGCGGGGCTAGTGGCGGGGGTGGTGGTGGTGGTGGCGGCAGCAGCGGCGGAGACGGTGGTGGTGGTTCCAGCGGTGGTGGTGGAGGCAGCGGCGGGGGTGGAGGCGGCGGAGGTGGAGGCAGTGGAGGCGGCAGCGGAGGAGGCAGTAGTGGTGGAGGAGGTGGAGCTGGTCGGGGTGGTACCCAGCAGCGTAGCGGCGGTGGTGGTGGCCAGCGCTCGCACCGGCAGCAGCAGCAGCGCTCGCGGGACATCCCTTCGCCTCAGCAGCTTCGTGAGTGGTACGCTGGGCGTCAGAGGGGTGGGGGTACTGGTCCCTGCACCTACGTTCTTCGTTCCGGCGACCGCGCGGGTGAGCAGTGTGGGGGTGCCCACGCCATCCAGCGCTGCTTTGGCCGCCTGACGGACGCTTGGCGTCAGCAGTTCCCTGGGGCTAGTGAGATCCCTCGCTGGGATGAGCTTCTCAGGGCTGGTGTAGCGATCTTTGATCTTGATTTTGATGCTATCCTTACTGCTATGTATGTTGTGGATTATAGTGAGGAGAATGAGGGTTACCGGTGTTTTCAGCCCGACCCGGGCATTGGTACTGCTGCGCTAGGTGCTTGTGAGGCTGCTGCTCTAGGTGCCAGTGCGTCTGCGCTCTCAGGTACTGGTGAGACTGCGCTCTCAGGTACTGAGTCGTCCTCGTCCTCCCTCACTTTCACACTTGACTCCGGAGCTTCTCGCTCCTTCTTTCGAGACCGCACTACCCTTTCGCCGCTCGCCATGCCGGTTGCGGTCTCCCTTGCTGACCCCTCTGGGGGTCCTGTCCTGTCTCACTTCTCCACTGTCCTCCCGTGTCCGGCTGCCCCTTCGGGCACCCTGTCGGGTCTGTACCTTCCCTCGTTCTCTACGAACTTGGTGAGTGGAGCGGACCTGCAGGATGGGGGTGTTCACCAGTTCACTCCTGCACGTCAGAGGGTGACCCACTGCACGGAGGCTCGCACAGGCCGACACCTGGCCACGTTCTCACGTCGGCCGGGGTCGAGTCTCTACACCCTGACCGTTGAGTCTCCTCCTGTCCCTGCGTCTGGTCAGGTGGCTGCGTCGGGTCAGGTACTTGCTGCTGCGTCCCGGTCAGGTCCTGAGTCTGCCCCCTGTTCTTGTCGCCTCCTGTCTCACGAGACTCTCCTGTGGCACCACCGTCTTGGCCACCCCTCCTTGCCCCGTCTTCGGAGCATGGCTTCCCGTGTCCTTGTCTCTGGTCTTCCCCAGTCTCTCCCTCCTCTCCCCTCCGGGCCAGGACCTTCCTGTGTCCCCTGTGTCGAGGGTCGCCTCCGGGCTACTCCTCACTCCTCCCACTTCCCCCCGACAGAGGCTCCCCTGCAGACGCTTCACATGGATGTGTGGGGCCCAGCCCCCGTCCGTGGGCAGGGTTACGAGCGCTACTTCCTGTTGGTGGTTGACGACTACTCGCGTTACACCACAGTCCTCCCCTTGCGCAGCAAGGGTGCGGTCACTGAGGTGCTGATCGACTGGATCCGCGAGGCTCGTCTCCAGCTCAGGAAGAGCTTCGGCTCGGACTTTCCTGTTCTGCGTCTGCACTCTGACAGAGGCGGAGAGTTCTCTTCTCGCCTTCTGCGAGACTACTGTCGTGCACGGGGGATCCGCCAGACCTTCACGCTTCCGGACTCACCACAGCAAAATGGGATTGCTGAGCGCCGCATTGGCATGGTCATGGATGTCGCTCGTACGTCCATGATGCATGCGGCTGCCCCCCATTTTCTGTGGCCGTTTGCGGTGAGGTACGCGGCGCATCAGCTCAACCTTCACCCCCGGGTCTCTCGGCCAGCGATGTCCCCAGCCTTGCTGTGGACGGGGAAGGTTGGCGATGCGTCTGTGTTCCGTGTCTGGGGATCTCGGGCGTTTGTCCGCGACTTGTCTGCGGACAAGCTGTCCCCTCGTGCTGCTCCCTGTGTCTTCCTTGGCTTCCCCACTGACGCCCCAGGGTGGCAGTTTTACCACCCCTCCTCTCGTCGTGTTCTGTCCTCCCAGGACGTCACGTTCGACGAGTCAGTCCCCTTCTACCGTCTCTTCCCCTACCGCACTCCTTCCCTCCCCCCTCCCCCGGACTTCCTTGTGCCGGTTCCCCCCCCGGTAGACCCCCTCCCCCCTCAGGTTCCTGCCCCCTCAGGTGTGTCCCAGGTAGACGCCGTTGACCCGGTCGAGGTTACTGGTGACTCTGGTGCTGCTGCGGGTGCTGACTCTGGGGGTGCTGTGCGCGGGGGTGCTGAGCCTGGGGGTGCTACTGCTGGGGGTGCTGGGCCTGAGGGTGCTACTGCGGAGGGTGCGGAGCCTGGGGGTGCTGAGCCGGGGGGTGCTGTGCCTGGAGGTGCTGGGTCTGGGGGTGCTGGGTCGGGAGCTGCTGAGCCTGGGGGTGCTGAGCTGGGAGCTGCTGAGCCTGGGGGTGCTGCGTCTGGAGCTGCTGAGCTTGGGGTTTCTCCTGCTGCTGCGTCTCGCCGGGAGCCCCTCTCTCCACAGGAGCTGCGCGAGTGGTTCGCTCGCCGCTGGAGGCGTGCTGCTGAGTCTGGAGGTGCTGCTGGAGCTGGAGCTGGAGCTTCTTCGACCGTCGAGGGTGCGGGTGCAGCCGGTCCCGGAGCTGCTGGCCCTGCAGGTCCTCCTGGAGCTGGAGCTGCTGAGGGCGTTCGTGCTGAGCCTGCTGCTGTTGGTCCTGCCGCTGGAGGTGTGGGTGGCGCTGGTGCTGTTGCTGAGGGTGCTGGTGCTGTCCCTGCTGAGTCTGGAGCTGCCGCGCGGCCTCGGCCGTACTTCGTTCCGCTCCTTCAGCAGGTTCTTGGTCTTTCTCCTCCAGTAGAGGGTCCACCGCCTGTCCAGTCGCAGCCCCTACTGGAGCCTTCCTCTCCACTGCCTGCTCCCTCTCCTTACACTGGTCCTACTGGAGGTCTTGCTGAGCGTCGTGAGCCTGCGTCTCGTCCCGCGTCGCCTGTTCGTGCTGCTCGCGCTAGTGGTCGCAGTTCGCGTCAGCGTCCTCCTCCTGTCCCTGGCACGCACCGGATGTCTTTACGTCCGTCCACTGCTCCTCTGCGTGCCCCTTTGCCTTCTCCTCCTGAGTCCTCTCTTCCTGCGCTTGCGGACCCTGAGTCGGACTCTCTTCGTGCTGCCAGTCCCACTGTCACGCGTCTGCTTGCTACTGTCGTCACTGACCCCTCTTTTGAGTCCACTGCTGCGTCTGCTCTAGTCGCTGAGCTCGTCGACTTTGCTGCTCGCTGTCGTCTCGACTACGCTGCTAGTCTTGTTGCTGAGTCTGCGTCTGTCTGTCCTCCGTCCGTCGGGGGTGAGTGTGCTCTTGGCACGGACGTCCTAGAGGACAGGCAGGAGGAGTTACAGTGTCTAGCGGCTGCTTCACCTCATCTCGCGTCTGTACTGCTTGCCCCTGAGGGAGACCCGGATGCACTAGACATCCCGACTCCGCGTTCTTACGCGGAGGCCGTAGAGGGTCCCTACTCCTCTCAGTGGCAGGCAGCTATGGATGCAGAGATGGCTTCCTGGAAGTCCACAGGCACCTACGTTGACGCGGTTCCCCCTCCTGGGGCGAACATCGTCAGTGGCATGTGGATCTTCAGGGTGAAGCGGCCGCCGGGCTCTCCACCTGTCTTCAAGGCACGTTACGTTGCTCGTGGCTTCAGTCAGCGGCAGGGAGTTGACTACTTTCAGACCTTCTCTCCCACCCCGAAGATGACTACTCTTCGGGTGCTGCTGCACATAGCCGCTCAGCGCGACTACGAGCTTCACTCTCTCGACTTCAGCACTGCGTTCTTGCAGGGTAGCCTGCACGAGGAGATCTGGCTTCGCCGTCCACCTGGCTTCACTGGGACTTTCCCTCCTGGCACCCAGTGGAGCCTCCGACGGCCAGTCTACGGTCTCCGCCAGGCACCGCGTGAGTGGCACGACACACTGAGGACTACGCTTGCGGCTCTTGGGTTTGCTCCTTCTACTGCTGACCCGTCTCTGTTTCTTCGCACCGACACTTCCCTACCGCCGTTCTACATCCTCGTGTACGTCGACGACCTGGTCTTTGCCACAGCGGACACTGCTGGACTCGCCTACGTGAAGTCCGAGCTGTTGAAGAGACACACGTGCACAGACCTGGGTGAACTGCGCAGCTACCTTGGCTTGCAGATCACTCGGGACAGAGCACGCCGCACCATTACCTTGACTCAGTCACACATGGTGCAGCAGGTCCTTCAGCGCTTCGGCTTCACGTACTCCTCGCCTCAGGCCACTCCTCTGCCTACTCGCCACTCACTCTCAGCTCTGCCTTCGGATGAGTCCGTAGAGTCGAGTGGTCCGTATGCGGAGCTTGTTGGCTGCCTCATGTACCTGATGACCTACACACGACCTGACCTTGCATACCCTCTGAGCATTCTTGCACGCTATGTTGCTCCTGGGAGACACAGACCGGAGCACATGGCTGCAGCGAAGAGGGTATTGCGCTACCTGTGCAGTACGTCAGGCATGGGGCTAGTGCTTGGAGGGCGGAGTCCAGTGGTCCTTACCGGCCACGCGGACGCTTCTTGGGCTGACGACCAGGCTACGCAGCGGTCGTCACAGGGTTACACCTTCAGCCTTGGTTCCGGCTCTGTCTCGTGGCGGTCTACTCGCTCGTCTTCGGTTCTCGGCTCCAGTTGTGAGGCTGAGATCTACGCCGGGGCCATGGCTGCACAGGAGCTTCGCTGGCTCACCTACCTGCTGACTGACCTTGGAGAGCCGCCTCGTTCTCCTCCAGTGCTGTACGTAGACAACAAGGCTATGCTGGCCTTGTGTCGAGAGCAGCGCTTGGAGCACAGAACGAAGCACATTGCTCTCCGCTACTTCCTTGCTCGTGAGTTGCAGCAGCGTGGTCAGTTGCGACTTGCGTACGTGGCCTCTGAGGCCAACACTGCTGATGTGTTCACCAAGGCACTTGCGCCTTGTGACCATCAGCGCTTCTGCACCCAGCTGGGTCTTGTGCCTGTCTTGCCTCACTTGCTCTCCTCTTGACTTCACTTGTACTGTGACATATATATATACCTGCTCTTGCTTGTCTAGCTTTATATATATGTCTGTACTCTTGCTTGTGAACTGGCCTTTGGCCTTGCTCTTGTGCTCGGACTGTGTGGTGACTTTGTGATCCACCCTGAGCTTTGCTTTGTCTTGCTTGACTGGTCTTGTGACCCCTTGTTCTCCCCCACTTTGCCTATGGGGGTGTGTCAGAACATATCTATAGTTTATACTGCTGTGTAGGCTGTAGTGGGGCATCTCATAGGGGGTACAACCCAGTTACGGTTTCATATTTGTACTGCTTTCATTCATAGTTCATTCATATTTTCACACATAGGCAAAGTGGGGGAGAACAAGGGGTCACAAGACCAGTCAAGCAAAGCAAAGCAAGCTCAGGGTGGATCACAAAGTCACCACACAGTCCGAGCACAAGAGCAGGGCCAGAGGCAAGTTCACATGCAGGAGTACAGACATATATATATAACTAGACAAGCAAGAGCAGGTATATATATATGTCACAGTACAAGTGAAGTCAAGAGGAGAGCAAGTGAGGCAAGACAGGCACAAGACCCAGCTGGGTGCAAAAGCGCTGATGGTCACAAGGCGCGAGTGCCTTGGTGAACACATCAGCAGTGTTGGCCTCAGAGGCCACGTACGCAAGTCGCAACTGACCACGCCGCTGCAGCTCACGAGCAAGGAAGTAG
This sequence comes from Closterium sp. NIES-65, assembly GCA_948144175.1. Lineage (NCBI taxonomy): Eukaryota > Viridiplantae > Streptophyta > Zygnematophyceae > Desmidiales > Closteriaceae > Closterium > Closterium sp. NIES-65. The sequence continues at coordinate 144,097 of CANXME010002323.1, read as the reverse complement.
CGGAGAGCAATGTGCTTCGTTCTGTGCTCCAAGCGCTGCTCTCGACACAAGGCCAGCATGGCCTTGTTGTCTACGTACAGCACTGGAGGAGAACGAGGCGGCTCTCCAAGGTCAGTCAGCAGGTAGGTGAGCCAGCGAAGCTCCTGTGCAGCCATGGCCCCGGCGTAGATCTCAGCCTCACAACTGGAGCCGAGAACCGAAGACGAGCGAGTAGACCGCCACGAGACAGAGCCGGAACCAAGGCTGAAGGTGTAACCCTGTGACGACCGCTGCGTAGCCTGGTCGTCAGCCCAAGAAGCGTCCGCGTGGCCGGTAAGGACCACTGGACTCCGCCCTCCAAGCACTAGCCCCATGCCCGACGTACTGCACAGGTAGCGCAATACCCTCTTCGCTGCAGCCATGTGCTCTGGTCTGTGTCTCCCAGGAGCAACATAGCGTGCTAGAATGCTCAGAGGGTATGCAAGGTCAGGTCGTGTGCAGGTCATCAGGTACATGAGGCAGCCAACATGCTCTGCATACGGACCACTCGACTCTACGGACTCATCCGAAGGCAGAGCTGAGAGTGAGTGGCGAGTAGGCAGAGGAGTGGCCTGAGGCGAGGAGTACGTGAAGCCGAAGCGCTGAAGGACCTGCTGCACCATGTGTGACTGAGTCAAGGTAATGGTGCGGCGTGCTCTGTCCCGAGTGATCTGCAAGCCAAGGTAGCTGCGCAGTTCACCCAGGTCTGTGCACGTGTGTCTCTTCAGCAGCTCGGACTTCACGTAGGCGAGTCCAGCAGTGTCCGCTGTGGCAAAGACCAAGTCGTCGACGTACACGAGGATGTAGAACGGCGGCAGGGAAGTGTCGGTGCGAAGAAACAGCGACGGGTCAGCAGTAGAAGGAGCAAACCCAAGAGCCGCAAGCGTAGTCCTCAGTGTGTCGTGCCACTCACGCGGTGCCTGGCGGAGACCGTAGACTGGCCGTCGGAGGCTCCACTGGGTGCCAGGAGGGAAAGTCCCAGTGAAGCCAGGTGGACGGCGAAGCCAGATCTCCTCGTGCAGGCTCCCCTGCAAGAACGCAGTGCTGAAGTCGAGAGAGTGAAGCTCGTAGTCGCGCTGAGCGGCTATGTGCAGCAGCACCCGAAGAGTAGTCATCTTCGGGGTGGGAGAGAAGGTCTGAAAGTAGTCAACTCCCTGCCGCTGACTGAAGCCACAAGCAACGTACCGTGCCTTGAAGACAGGTGGAGAGCCCGGCGGCCGCTTCACCCTGAAGATCCACATGCCACTGACGATGTTCGCCCCAGGAGGGGGAACCGCGTCAACGTAGGTGCCTGTGGACTTCCAGGAAGCCATCTCTGCATCCATAGCTGCCTGCCACTGAGAGGAGTAGGGACCCTCTACGGCCTCCGCGTAAGAACGCGGAGTCGGGATGTCTAGTGCATCCGGGTCTCCCTCAGGGGCAAGCAGTACAGACGCGAGATGAGGTGAAGCAGCCGCTAGACACTGTAACTCCTCCTGCCTCTCCTCTAGGACGTCCGTGCCAAGAGCACACTCACCCCCGACGGACGGAGGACAGACAGACGCAGACTCAGCAACAAGACTAGCAGCGTAGTCGAGACGACAGCGAGCAGCAAAGTCGAAGAGCTCAGCGACTAGAGCAGACGCAGCAGTGGACTCAAAAGAGGGGTCAGTGACGACAGTAGCAAGGAGACGCGTGACAGTAGGACTGGCAGCACGAAGAGAGTCCGACTCAGGGTCGGCAAGCGCAGGAAGAGAGGACTCAGGAGGAGAAGGCAAAGGGGCACGCAGAGGAGCAGTGGACGGACGCAAAGACATCCGGTGCGTGCCAGGGACAGGAGGGGGACGCTGACGCGAACTGCGACCACTAGCGCGAGCAGCACGAACAGGCGACGCGGGACGAGAAGCAGGCTCACGACGCTCAGCAAGACCTCCAGTAGGACCAGTGTAAGGAGAAGGAGCAGGCAGTGGAGAGGAAGGCTCCAGCAGGGACTGCGACTGGACAGGCGGTGGACCCTCTACTGGAGGAGAAAGACCAAGAACCTGCTGCAGGAGCGGAACGAAGTACGGCCGAGGCCGCGCGGCAGCTCCAGACTCAGCAGGGACAGCACCAGCACCCTCAGCGACAGCACCAGCGCCACCCACACCTCCAGCGGCAGGACCAACAGCAGTAGGCTCAGCACCAACGCCCTCAGCAGCTCCAGCTCCAGGAGGACCCGCAGGTCCAGCAGCTCCGGGACCGGCAGCACCCGCACCCTCGACGGTCGAAGAAGCTCCAGCTCCAGCTCCAGCAGCACCTCCAGACTCAGCAGCACGCCTCCAGCGGCGAGCGAACCACTCGCGCAGCTCCTGTGGAGAGAGGGGCTCCCGGCAAGACGCAGCAGCAGGAGATACCCCAGGCTCAGCAGCTCCAGACGCAGCACCCCCAGGCTCAGCAGCTCCCAGCTCAGCACCCCCAGGCTCAGCAGCTCCCGACCCAGCACCCCCAGACCCAGCACCTCCAGGCACAGCACCCCCCGGCTCAGCACCCCCAGGCTCCGCACCCTCCGCAGATGCACCCTCAGGCCCAGCACCCCCAGCAGTAGCACCCCCAGGCTCAGCACCCCCGCGCACAGCACCCCCAGAGTCAGCACCCCCAGGCTCAGCACCCGCAGCAGCACCAGAGTCACCAGTAACCTCGACCGGGTCAACGGCGTCTACCTGGGACACACCTGAGGGGGCAGGAACCTGAGGGGGGAGGGGGTCTACCGGGGGGGGAACCGGCACAAGGAAGTCCGGGGGAGGGGGGAGGGAAGGAGTGCGGTAGGGGAAGAGACGGTAGAAGGGGACTGACTCGTCGAACGTGACGTCCTGGGAGGACAGAACACGACGAGAGGAGGGGTGGTAAAACTGCCACCCTGGGGCGTCAGTGGGGAAGCCAAGGAAGACACAGGGAGCAGCACGAGGGGACAGCTTGTCCGCAGACAAGTCGCGGACAAACGCCCGAGATCCCCAGACACGGAACACAGACGCATCGCCAACCTTCCCCGTCCACAGCAAGGCTGGGGACATCGCAGGCCGAGAGACCCGGGGGTGAAGGTTGAGCTGATGCGCCGCGTACCTCACCGCAAACGGCCACAGAAAATGGGGGGCAGCCACATGCATCATGGACGTACGAGCGACATCCATGACCATGCCAATGCGGCGCTCAGCAATCCCATTTTGCTGTGGTGAGTCCGGAAGCGTGAAGGTCTGGCGGATCCCCCGTGCACGACAGTAGTCCCGCAGAAGGCGAGAAGAGAACTCTCCGCCTCTGTCCGAGTGCAGACGCAGAACAGGAAAGTCCGAGCCGAAGCTCTTCCTGAGCTGGAGACGAGCCTCGCGGATCCAGTCGATCAGCACCTCAGTGACCGCACCCTTGCTGCGCAAGGGGAGGACTGTGGTGTAACGCGAGTAGTCGTCAACCACCAACAGGAAGTAGCGCTCGTGACCCTGCCCACGGACGGGGGCCGGGCCCCACACATCCATGTGAAGCGTCTGCAGGGGAGCCTCTGTCGGGGGGAAGTGGGAGGAGTGAGGAGTAGCCCGGAGGCGACCCTCGACACAGGGGACACAGGAAGGTCCTGGCCCGGAGGGGAGAGGAGGGAGAGACTGGGGAAGACCAGAGACAAGGACACGGGAAGCCATGCTCCGAAGACGGGGCAAGGAGGGGTGGCCAAGACGGTGGTGCCACAGGAGAGTCTCGTGAGACAGGAGGCGACAAGAACAGGGGGCAGACTCATGACCTGACCGGGACGCAGCAGCAAGCACCTGACCTGACGCAGCCACCTGACCAGACGCAGGGACAGGAGGAGACTCAACGGTCAGGGTGTAGAGACTCGACCCCGGCCGACGCGAGAACGTGGCCAGGTGTCGGCCTGTGCGTGCCTCCGTGCAGTGGGTCACCCGCTGACTCGCAGGAGTGAACTGGTGAACCCCCACATCCTGCAGGTCCGCGCCACTCACCAAGTTCGTAGAGAACGAGGGAAGGTACAGACCAGACAGGGTGCCCGAAGGGGCAGCCGGACACGGGAGGACAGTGGAGAAGTGAGACAGGACAGGACCCCAAGAGGGGTCAGCAAGGGAGACTGCAACCGGCCGGCCAAGCGGCGTAAGGGTAGTGCGGTCTCGAAAGAAGGAGCGAGAAGCCCCGGAGTCAAGTGTGAAAGTGAGGGAGGACGAGGACGACGCAGTACCTGAGAGCGCAGTCTCACCAGTACCTGAGAGCGCAGACGCACTGGCACCTAGAGCAGCAGCCTCACAAGCACCTAGCGCAGCAGTATCAATGCCCGGGTCGGGCTGGAAACACCGGTAACCCTCATTCTCCTCACTATAAGTCACAAAATCAAAATCAAAGATCAAAGATCGCTACACCAGCCCTAAGAAGCTCATCCCAGCGAGGGATCTCACTAGCCCCAGGGAACTGCTGACGCCAAGCGTCCGTCAGGCGGCCAAAGCAGCGCTGGGTGGCGTGGGCACCCCCACACTGCTCACCCGCGCGGTCGCCGGAACGAAGAACGTAGGTGCAGGGACCAGTACCCCCACCCCTCTGACGCCCAGCGTACCACTCACGAAGCTGCTGAGGCGGAGGGATGTCCCGCGAGCGCTGCTGCTGCTGCCGCTGCGAGCGCTGGCCACCACCACCGCCGCTACGCTGCTGGGTACCACCCCGACCAGCTCCACCTCCTCCACCACCACCGCCTCCTCCGCTGCCGCCTCCACCGCCTCCACCTCCGCCGCCTCCACCTCCGCCGCTGCCTCCACCACCACCGCTGGCACCACCACCACCGTCTCCGCCGCTGCTGCCACCACCACCACCACCCCCGCCACTAGTCCCGCCGCCACCCCCACTCCCTCCGCCGCCACCGCTGCCACCGCCACCGCCCCCTCCAGCTCCACCCGCGCCCTTGCCCCCCTTGCCCTTGCTGGAGCGACGTCTCCCACTAGGGGCAGACGCCGCGCCGACCGACTCAAGACCAAGCAGGTCGGCAGCAGCAGCAGAGGCAACAGAGGGCAGCAAGGGGGAAGGAGAGCACCCCTCAAAGATGGGGGTGCGAGGGTCACCACGAGAAGCACCTACAGCGACTATGCTCTTCTCCGCTGCGAGGAGGGCCTTCTCGAGGAGGTCGACGGTGAGGGTGGTGGGACAGACTGCGAGAAAGTGGTCCCTGACGACGCGAAGGGAGTCAGGGAGGCGCGCGACTACGTAGTAGAGAGCGATGTACATGGGGGGTGGGTTCTTAGCGCAGAACTCAGCAGGAAGGGCGGCGCGGTAGCGAGTGTCACTAGTGCGGAGGTGCGTAATGAGGTCAGCGACAGTGGGAAAGGCAGAGAGGTCAGGAAAGAGGTAGGGAAGCATGAGACGGCTCAGTGCAGCAGTGGCAGGGGAGGAGTAGCGCGCAACTACAGCGTCGTACAAGGTCTGAGCACTCTTGTACTGACTAAAGTGCGCACGCTCAGAGGTAGGGAGGTGGCGACGCACAGCAAGACGTGCAGCAGCATCGCGGGTGGCCCACTGAGAGCGGACAGTGGGATCAGCATCAGCAGCAGGAGCAGGAGAGGCGTCAGAGGTGAGGTCAAAGAGAGAAAGGCCGTCAGCCCTGTCGCACTGTAAGAACAGCTGCAGGTCGTCTAACCAGACCTCAAAATCAATGGCGCGACCCTCAGCGTCAAAAGCTAGGACACTAGGGGTAGCCATGGCGACGACAGCGACGCAGTGCAAGCAGTAGGGAAAGAGCTCGCAGTGACAGTGGGACTGTGCTCACCAGGCAGGGCAGGTCGTGCAGCTCTGCAGAAAGGCGGCTCGGCGACCGGGCGGCTCGGGTGCACAGCGGCTCGGCTCCCGGGCGGCTCGGCGGCTGGGCGGCTCGGGCGCAGGGCGGCTCGGCTCCCGGGTGGCTCGGCGGCAGGGCGGCTCGCGTGCAGGGCGGCTCGGCTCCCGGGCGGCTCGGCGGCAGGGCGGCTCGGGTGCAGGGCGGCTCGGGTCCCGGGCGGCTCGGCGACTGGGCGGCTCGGGCGTTGGGCGGCTCGGCTCCCGGGCGGTTCGGCTGCACTGCTGCCCGACTGCTGCAGGTGTGGCGGCGGGGCCGCGTGAGAGAGCCGGGGCGGGGACGCGTGAGGGCCGGCGGCGGGGCCGCGTGAGAGCCGGGGCGGGGCCGCTTCAGAGCCGGCGGCGGGGCCGCAAGAGAGCCGGGTGTCAGTAGATCTGCACTGTGGATGCCCGATTGATCCTACGAGGGGTTACAGGCGCGTTCGCCTGGGGGGTTATGGGCGCACTCTGACCCGCTACTTAATAAAGCCCTTTTATCCCAATGGTCTAGTGGTTGGGATTCTGACATGGTATCAGAGTGGTCTCGGGTTCGAATCCCGGTGTATGCACATGTAGGCCGTTGCCGCTGTGCTCAGTCCTGGGCCTCCCAGTGTAGGGGGGTGTCAGTAGATCTGCACTGTGGATGCCCGATTGATCCTACGGGGGGTTACAGGCGCGTTTGCCTGGGGGGTTATGGGCGCACTCTGACCCGCTACTGAAACAAGCCCTTCTATCCCAATGGTCTATTGACTGGGATTCTGACATGGTGTCAGAGTGGTCTAGGGTTCGAATCCCGGTGTATGCACATGTAGGCCGTTGCCGCTGTGCTCAGTCCTGGGCCTCCCAGTGTGGGGGGGTGTCAGTAGATCTGCACTGTGGATGCCCGATTGATCCTACGAGGGGTTACAGGCGCGTTCGCCTGGGGGGTTATGGGCGCACTCTGACCCGCTACTTAATAAAGCCCTTTTATCCCAGTGGTCTAGTGGCTGGGATTCTGACACCGGGTAGGGGCCGCGTGAGGGCCGGCGGCGGGGCCGCGTGAGAGCCGGGGCGGGGCCGCTTCAGAGCCGGCGGCGGGGCCGCAAAAGAGCCGGCGGCGGGGCCGCTTGAGAGCCGGGGCAGGGGCCGCGTCAGGGCCGGCGACGGGGCCGTAAGAGAGCCGGCGGCAGGGCCGCGTAAGAGCCGGGGCAGGGGCCACGGAAGAGCCGGGGCGGGGCCGCGAGAGAGCCGTCGGCGGGGCCGCATGAAAGCCGGGGCGGGGCCGCGCGAGAGTAGGCGGCGGGGCCGCGTAAGAGCCTGGGCGGGGCCGCGACAGAGCCGTCGGCGGGGCCGCGTGAAGGCCGGGGCGGGGCCGCGTAGGAGCCGGGGCGGGGCCGCGTGAGAGCAGGCAGCGGGGCCGCGTAAAGGCCGGGGCGGGGCCGCGACAGAGTCGGCGGCGGGGCCGCGTGAGAGCCGGCGACGGGGCCGCGTAAGGGAGGGCGGCGGGGCCGCGTCAGTGGAGGCGGCTGAGCCGCAGGGGAAAAGGCGACCCGAGGGGTCGCCAAAAAAAATCGCGCCTCGGGGCGCGCTTCGATGGGCCCAAAAAAAACGGTCCTTAGAAGGACCCGCTCTGATACCATGTGAGAATAAGCGAACAGGAATGAATGATCTAGCAGTGAAATGAGTACAAGTAGGAAACCCTAGAATTGTGTACCCCCTATAGGCTAACCCACTGTAGCCTACACAAGCATAACATATATAATGTTTGACACGGGTCGCGCGTAGGCCTTGCGCGGCCCGTACGGGCCGCGGACGGGTCTCGCGCGGCCCGTACGTGCCACGCGCACGCTGTACGGGCCGCGCGCAGGCCACGACGGGCGACGGGGGGCGACGCGGAGGTCCCCGTCGCCCGTCGCAGCGCCTCCCGGGAGCAGCGCGCGGCGTGACGCGGCAGTAACCCGCCGCGCGCCTCGGGGCGCATGGCGGGAAGAGAACCGCCGCGCGCCTCAGGGCGCACGGCGGGCAGAAAACCGCCGCGCGCCTCGGGGCGCACGGCGGGATGAAAAACTGCCGCACGCCACGGGGCGTGCGGCACAGAGAGTAGTGATAGCAGTAGCAGTAGGAGTTGCAGCGGAAGCAACGCGGTGGTAAGTCCACCCACAGGATCGATCCAAGGGGATCGACCTGCTCTGATAGCATATGAAAGTTTAGAAGAAAGAAGAGGACTGCACTAGCAAGAATGGGGATACAAATAGGAAACTCTAGAAGGGTTGTACTCGCTATAGAGCACCCCACTACAGGCTAGAGCATAAGATAACATTCTGACACCTAGCGCCCGCTGCGCCTGCCGTTACGTCGCTCTCGTGCCCTAGCGCGCACTGCCTCTGCCGTTACGTCGCTCTCGTGCCCTAGCACCCGCTGTGCCTGCCGTTACGTCGCTCCAACCATCCTGCCGCATCGCGCTGTCCGTCCGCGTCACGCTGCCCGTCTGCGTCGCCCCGTCAATCCCGTCTCGTCCGTCCGCGTCGCGCCGTCAGTCCCGTCCCGTCCGTCCGCGTTGCGCTACCCGTCCGCGTCGTGCTACCCGTCCGTGTCGCGCCGTCCGTCCCGTCCGTCCACGTCGCGCTGCCCGTCCGTCCCGTCCCGTTCGTCCGCGTTTCGCTGCCCGTCCGCGTCGCGCAGTCCGTCCCGTCCCGTCGCGTCGCGTCGCGCTGCCCGTCGGTCGCGCTACCCCTGCCCGTGGCGCTGCGCCCTCCTAGTCCAGCAGTGTTGCGCCATACTCTGTGTCCCGTAGCGCCCTACCCTATGTCCCGTAGCGCCCTACTGAGTCGCTCTCAGTGATTAGGGTTTCAGCAGCAACACTTCCCACCTCTTTGCTTTTGCTATAGCGACCCTTAGGGTCCTGCGCTTTGACGCCGAGGGTAGGCCGCTCGAGTTCTCGGTTGGCTCCTGCGTGCGCGCCATCTTTTAGAGAGTCAGGTTCAGGCCGATGAGTCTCTATGGGCGCACGCTTCCGGCGACCTTCCTAAGCCCGACGACCCTGCACCTTTAGGCATTGACCCCAGCACTGGTGATAGAGACCGTTATGCCTGCCAGCATGCTGATTCGATAGCGTGGAAGTCGCGTGACGCTGCGGTCTGCATCGCCCTCAGAAGCCTCCTCCCTGAGTCTGAGGAGGCCCACTTCACTCAGGTTCGCACGGCTAGTGAGTTCCTGACTGCGATCAAGGCGCGCTACGCTACTCCCACCACTGTCTCTCTTGGTCGCCTGTTCCTCCCGTTCCTGTTTCCTGACCTCGCCTCGTTTGAGCGCACTGCTGACTTGATTGCTCACCTCCGCTCGCTCCATTCTAGCTACCGCGCTGCCTGCACTGACGCACAGCTTGCACTCCTTCCTCCCCCCATGGCGATTACTATCTATTTTGTCGCCACTAGCCTCCCTGATCGCCTTGCCTCTGTTTGTGACGCGCTTCTTCTCAAGAACCCTAGCGAGCTCACTATCGAGGTCCTTGAGTCTGCCCTCAAGGACGTCAAGAGCAACCTCCACTCGGTAGCCTCCGCCTCTAGTGCTGTGCCCCCTCCACTGTTTCACGGGTGCACTGTCCCTCAAATGCCCACCTTTAGTGCCTCCTTCGCCACTGCCACTACTCACGTGACCGCAGCTGCTGTTACGACTTCTCCTCGGTCTCGGGGTAGGAGTGGTAGGAGGGGCGGTAAAGGTGCGGGCGGAGGCGGTGGGGGTGACGTGGCGAGCGGCGGCGGCGGGACTGCAGGGGCTGGAGGAGCGCCTTGTGCAGCGGCCAGTGACTCCCCTATTGCAGCTGGTGGAGGTGACGCCCGGGTTCGTCCGCCACCTACTGGTCAGCCAGCTGCAGGGGGTGGAGCAGCGGCGTGGTACCTAACTCAGCGTCAGCAGCAGCGGAAGCAGCAGCAGCAGCCCCTCCCCTCACAACAGCCACAATAGTAGCAGCGATAGCCCCTCCCCTTGCAGCAGCCACAGCAGCAGTTGCAGCGGCAGCAGCCGGTTTCGGGGCAGGGGTCGGTATAGCGTCAGCTGCAGCGCCGTGCCGTCCACCCTCCCTGCACCTATCACGTTCTGACAGGTGCCCGCCGAGGCCAGCCTTGTGGCCGCAGCCACCCACCGGGTCAGTTTATTGCTTAGCTTACGGACACGGCTCGGTTGGCCTACGGCGTTGACGACCCTGCCCCTGACTGGCTTCCCCTTGTTCCGTCGTACAGCCCCGCTCTGTGGGGCATGTCGGCTTCTCAGTTGGCTGATCTCTTAGGAAATCCTCATGCTACATATGCTGTTGTTGACTCTAGTGCTTCTGACTCCGTTTACTTGAGTGTTGTTAGCTTAGGTGCTAGTCTTGCTGAGGTGCCTGTTGCTAGTGTAGGTACTTGTGTAGACACTAGTCCAGGAGCTGCTCCGGAAGACGCTTCGCTGTCTTTCACTCTGGACTACGAAGCTTCGCACTGTTTCTTCCGAGACCGCACGACACTTACTCTGCTTCCTACACCGGTCTTTGTCGCACTGGATGATCCCACTTCGGGACCAGTCACTGCTCGCTACACTACTACGCTTCCGTGCCTGGCTGTTCCCTCCGGTTCTCTGACGGGCTTACACGTCCCCTCGTTCTCGAGGAACTTGGTGGGCATGAGGCCGCTCGTGAGTCAGCTCGTGGGTGTGTGGATTAAGCCTCTGGCGAGACCGCGTTTTGTGTCGACGGCGACACGTACGCGCCTCTCGCCACCTTTACCGCTGAGCCGGGCTCTGGTCTCTACACACTTCACACTGGCCCCCGAGGGCAACAGCAGCAGCAGCAGCTACTACCCCCGACCCCTGTCACTGCCCCTTGTTAGGTTCCCGCGTCACACCAGGTTGCTGCGTCCCCCCAGGTAGTTGTGTCTGGTCAGGTTCCGGTGTCTGGTCCTGTTGCTGCGTCATGCTCCTGCCGGTCGCTTGCCCACCCTACCGTTTTGTGGCACCACCAGATGGTGCACCCGTCCATTCCTCGCCTGCGCGCAATGTCTAGTCAGCGTCTTATCTTAGGCCTCCAGTCTGTCTTGTCGTCGCTACCGCCTTCGCTCGCACCCACTTGCGGTCCCTGCGTCGAAGCCAATTCTGAATGTGACGGTGGTATTGAAGTACATTTGATTTGTCCAAACGCGATACTAGAACGCGGTACCTCTTGGGCGCCAATAGGAGCCAAGAACTTACGGCGAATTGCATTATTGCTAGGGCAGGTTCGTGAAAAGTGCTTGACTAGAATTCGAATTTCGCCAATGTCTCGTTTTGTGACCCTGTTATGCGAACATTGCATTTCTCCCCATGTTGACTGGTATGGATAGGTTTCCGACGATGTGACTTGGTTACACGGGACAGTCGCCAATACTTGCAGCCCATACTTCTCAGCCAGCCCCTCACAATACTTCCTCTGCTGCAACCTCAACACTCCCTTGTCAAGGTCCCTCTCCACATGCATCCCCAAATAGTACTTCACATCTCCCATCTTGGAGCACTTAAACTGCATCTCCTGCATCTCCTCCACACGGTCAATCATTGCAGACGACTTAGAGAAGAGCAGGATGTCATCCATATACACTAGGAGCATGAGGAATTGCTCTTTCTCTTGCAGCAGGAACTAGCTGTGGTCGCACTCACTCTTCTGAACCCCCCAAGCAGCAGTGTCTCCTCCAGCTTGTGGTACCAGGCGCGAGGAGCCTACTTCAGGCCGTAGATGGCCTTCTTCAGCCTGCACACCCTGCCGCTCCCATCATCCAGCCCCTCAGGCTGTAACATGTATAGCTCCTCCAGATGATCCCATTGAGGAAGGCGGTGGTTATGTCCATCTGCTTCACCCGCCATCCACGATTTGCTGCCATTGCCAATGACACCCGAAATGTTGTGCCTTTCCCCACAGAAGCAAAAATCTCGTCAAAGTCCTTCCCCTTTGTCTGCTGAAACCCCTTAGCCACAAGCCTTGACTTGTAGCGGGTCAGCGCCCCATCAGGTCCATACATATGCCTGAAGATCAACTTGGAAGAAATGGCCTTCTTCCTAGGAGGCAGCTCACACAGCTCCCAAGTCTCATTCTCCGCAGAGAGTCATACTCCTCCTTCACACTCTGCTTCCACTTTTTAGCATCGGGCCCGCTCAATGCCTCAGCAAGCGTCTTGGGCTCAGGGACGGCTGCCCAGTAGCAGCGTGCTATCTCTTCCTCATCACACTGCTCAGCCACACTCCCAGCCTGCACCACCTTTGGCTTGCCAAAGCTCGGATAGGTCAGCCGGTTAGGAGGGCGCACATCCCTCCTAGGACGGTCAGCCGGACGTGCGGCACCTTGTGGAGCACCTTGCTGCTACTGCTGCTGCTGCTCCTCCACCTCAGGTTCTCCCCCATCCTCAGTCACCCCAAAAATCTCCTCCTTCGAGACAGTGACCTGTACTTGCCTCGAAGGCCACTGCACCTCATCAGCCTCAATGATCAGCGGTGTAGTAGGAAGCTTCTGCTGCTGCTGCTGCTTCCACTCCTTGTAGTATAAGGACTCGAGGAACTTCACATCCCTCGACACAGTTAGCTGATGGCTGGTCAAGTTCCATATCAACCTGCCCTTGTGATCCTTAGCAAGCCCCAAGTGCACACCCCATCTCCTAGAAGCCTCCAACTTTCCCGTCTTCTCTTTCTGTACATGAAACACTACCATGCACCCAAAGGCTCTCTGCATGTTAATTGCTGGTGCACTCCCATACCACTTGGTGTAAGGGACCCACTGCTTGTCCCCCACTGTCGCCAGCACCCTGTTCTTCACAAGAGCAACCTGCCTCAATACAGTCACCCAAAACGGATCCGGCAGCCGTGCACGCCCAACGAGAGTGCGAGCACCTTCTTGCAGGGTTCGGTTGAACCGCCCAGCCACGCCGTTCTGCTGAGGGTTGTAAGGCACTGTGAGCTGATGCTGTATTCCCTTCTTCTTCAGCACCACCTTAAAATCAGTGCCAATGAACTCTCCCCCGTTGTCAGTGCGGATCACCTTCACCTTATGTTCGCTCTCCCTTTGAGCTCTCGGCATCCACTCCTTAAGAAAAGCCACTGCCACCTCCCCCTTGGTCTTGAGAGGGTACACCCACATCGCAGGCATGTGGTCGTCCACAATCGTCAAGAAGTAGCGGCTGCCCTTGTAGGGCCCACCACATCCATGTGCACAAGCGCAAGTGGAGTCTTGGTTGGTCCTGTGCTGCTGCTGAAGGGAAACTTTGTGAATTTAGTTTCAAGGCATGTAGGGCAGCTCCCAATCTCCTTTGCTGCCCCTTTCACCTCTAGCCCCTTCAAGCTCCCATCCTTTACCAGCTTCTGCAGCATAGGAATGTTGATGTGACACAACCTCTCGTGCCACGTCTCCCAATCGGCCTCACCACTCCCAAATGAAGCCTTTGCCCATGCAGCTCTTGCATCCACACTAGCAAGCACCTCACCATGTGGCTGCTGTGGCTGCTGCACCTTCTTGACTGCATCCAGGGCCCCAGCAGTTGGTGCAGTCTCCTCTCCTCCCGCAGTTGCTTTAGCCGCTGCCGCTGCCGTTGCCGTTGCTGGTGGTTTCCCATTCCATGGGATGATGGGCAGCTGCCACAGGTCCTTGATGCAGCTGGTCTTCTCCTCCAAGTCCCACAGCAGCAACTTTCTAAGCTTAGCACGGCAGCTGGTTGGGCCGAATGTAACTTTGGCCTTGCTTTTCTGCAGCCGGCGCATGGAGAGAAGGTTAGTAGACAAACTTCAACCAGTAGCACATTCCCCAGCCCCACAAGCCTCCCATTGGCTCCCATTACCTTGGCATTCCCAACACCAATCACAGGGAGCAAAGCACCTGAAGCGGCAGCCACGAACTTGATATTGCGAGGGTGCTTTACCTCATCAAGCAAATCTGCCCTCGGTGTCATGTGACTTGTGCAACCTGAATCGATCACCTAGTGAGTGAGGGGGTGCATCACAACCTTCCCAACCAAGCCCACATCACCCTCCCTCCCTATCACATCCTCAACCATGAGGAACATTCCAGGGTCTCCTTTACCTTGTGCACCATCACCTTGTGCACCTGAACCTTGTACAGCACCACCTCGTGCACGTTCACCACTTGGCGGCTTCATGCCTGGAGGCGCCCATCCCTCAGGCCAGCTGAAACACTTGACCATGGATGTCCAGCCTTCTTGCAGTACAAGCATGCACCCTCCATTCGGGTGCTACCCCTGCCTCCAGAGCTCCCATGCCCCTCATTGTAGTCACCTCGGCCTCTCCCTCTGCCAAAGCCTCTCCCACGGCCTCGGCCTCTCCCACCCCCTCTTCCTCTGCCGCCTCCTGCAGATCCATATCCCTCAGCAGTCTTCTTGGCAGCACCACCTCCCGTGTGGCGCCTGCGGAAATCCTTATGCAGAATCTGCTGCCGTAGCCACTCAGGTGTCCACTGGTCCCGCTGAGTGTTGAGGGTGTGGATGAGGTTGTCCCATGTGTTGTCAAGCACCGAGATGATGTTGGTGCATTGCTGCATCTGCGACACCTTGCTGCCTGCCGCTGCCATCCTCGCATAGCTGTCCTTGATCTTGTCAAGGACCGGCTTCACATCATCACCCGGTCGCATGGAGAGGGTAGCCAACTCCTTCTCCAACACAATCACCATTGGCAGCGTGTTGGGTTGTATCACGTTGTGCAGCAGCTTCCACGCCTTCGGTCCCGAATCATCGAGCTCCACCAGATCCTTGATCTCAAACTCGTTGGCTTAGAATTCTGGACAGAAAGATCGTTGTCACAAGAAACGTCGTCGACGAAAAACACAACGTTGAAACTTCATCAATTTTGGATATGTTGTAGCCCTAAACCATAGTTACATTTCCCAAGTTGAATTGTATCAAAAGGTAAAGAAAATCTTGAGTCATCGATTTCGGCGCACTAGGGGGTATGCTGCCATAGAATACTTAACTCAATCACAAGAGTCTCACAAGTTCACACAAGAAAGTTAGAGTAGCTAGAAACCAGGTAGGAGGGAAGAGGAGGACGAGAGGGAAGGTCCCTAAGGAGTCCGCAACCAAGGAAACCCCATAAGCACATCAAGTCCCCTCCCTATAGCAACCCCAGTTTTAATTTTGTCACTTTCCCAACCTCCACAATCCACCTCACCCAAGTTGGCCACACTTGCCAACCCAATTTGGTTTCTTCCAACCACTTGGCAGCAACTACAGTAGAAAAGACGAATTTCCCAACCCCCAAAAACTGTACCCCATATTGAGTCAACCCGCAAATTTCCAAAGTCGCCGCACCACAATCAAGAATTGGAACGATAATATCTTTCTCGTTCTTCCTCCGATCGCGGCGGTTCTTGGTTCGTCGGAAAGCTCTTAAGCAGAGGAGTCACTTCAGATATCTGCTCAAGCAAAATAACATTCACACACTCTCAGGAAATCCAAACCATACCAAACGCAAATTCTTGCACATGCTCACACCACGCATTCAACGCACGAACATTTAATGGGAGGCAGAAAGACGTGAATGCAAGTGATGGCATCACATAACAGAAGGAAGGGGGAAGAGGAGAGTTCAACCCCCTAATAGGCTGACCTATGATGCGCCAGGGAAGCCGGGCAAGACGGCCCTGGCCGGAGCGGCAATGATGGTCGGAGACGACGAGGAGAGTGACTACGAGGAGTGTGCCTTCGCGTTCTTCTCTCCGGCGGAGATGCCGGGAGAACCAGCAGCTCTCAAGGAGGCCTTGGAGAGTAGTGATGGTGAGGAGTGGAAGAAGGCCATGGAGAGTGAGCTGAAGAGCATCGAGGAGAATGACACGTTTGAATTGGTGGAGCTACCGGAGGGGCGTACAGCAATAACGTCCAAGTGGCTCTTCAAGATCAAGTCCGATGCCGACGGCATGATTGAGCGCTACAAGTCTCGGCTGGTGGCCAAGGGGTACCAGCAAAAGGAGAAGGTGGACTTCAAGGAGCTGTTTGCCCCTATGGTGAAGCTGACGATAGTGCGAACCCTATTCGCGGGAGCCGCCATCAAAGGATGGGTGGTGAACCAGATGGACATCGTAACGGCATTCCTCAACGGCGTCCTAGGGGAAGAGATTTTTATGTCGCAGCCAGAGGGGTTTGACGAAGGTAGCGGAAGATTGTGGAAGCTGAAGAAGGCTATCTATGGGCTGAAGCAGGCCCCTAGGCAATGGTACATGAAGCTGCGCGAAGTGTTGGAGGAGATCGGCTTCACTCCCTCAACGGCCGATCACTCCTTGTTCATGCTTGGCGGAGGGAAATAGAGGAGCTTCATGGTGGTTTATGTGGATGACATTCTCATCTTCTCACCCTCGTCTGACCTTGTGAAGGAGGTGATGCTGAAGCTGCAAGACAAGTTCAAGTGCAAGTCCCTTGGGGACGCGAACTTCTACCTCGGGCTCCACATCGAACGCGACGTGGAGAAGCGGTGCATGCGAGTGCACCAACGGAAGTACCTGGAGGCGTTGGTTGCCAACATTTGGCAGAATGAAGGCCATGTGGCTACACCCTTTCCCTTTGGGTTCAAGTGTGTGAAGGGACCAGAGGAGGAGAGCGTTGGAGAAGAGGAGAGGCGCCCTTTTCACTCATTGGTGGGCAGCTTCATGTATGTGAGAGTACGACGGCTTATACCAGCTATGCTTGCTTGCCTTTACTTTATCATGCTATTTCTAGCATAGGATAATCATATGCATGCCTGAATTGCTTGATTTCCTAGGCTAGGTGCTTTCCTATATTTTATTATAGTTATAACACCAAGCTAGGTTACGTGCACCGAATTCTGGCCTTTTCGGTTGTCATCGAATTGCCTTCTACCGAATTTGGTAAGGATATGTTCGGGACGCTACGCGACCCGCGGAACCTTCGCGTAACACCTGGTTACGGGGCCTTGTGTCGAGCCTATATATAGCCTCGTGTTGTACCCTGGTGATCATTCAATTCAACTCAATTCTCATTCTCTTTTCTGAGCTCGATCCTAGATCCTCACACTTGGTAATCAGAGCCCGTTTACACGCGAAGTTCTTTCGACCGCTGAAAACCAGTCTTCAAAAACCGCGGGGGCGACGCAATCAAACATTGATTTCGGGTACGTAAAACCGTTTCCGTGTGTTTCGCTCCCCCTCGATTCGGTTTTCTGGACGCGTTGATGTCAGGCATGGAGGGCCAAGGCGACAACTACGCGACTACGAGCGACATCGCGAGCCTCCGCACCGACATGGAGCAGACGCAGGCGACGCTTCGTCGACTCGAGGCTTTTCTAACAAGCCAACCAGGGTTTGCCATCGCAGCAGCAGCGACCGCAGCGACTGCAGCACCGACAACTCCAGCAGCAGTGGCGACACCGACATTTCACGGACCAATGGCACCACTGTCGCCGAACCTCGAAGCACCACGACCAAGGCTCCCGGAGGCGTTCGATCCAAGCACGAAGGGATCCGACGTCCGGCGATTCGTGGCCACCCTCGAAATTTACGTCGATGACATTGGCTGTTCGACCCCGCAACACGACACAGCAAGGATTCGGCTCGCAGCGACACTGTTACGTGGACCGGCTCTCGAATGGATTTACTACACTGACGTAGCCCGCGGTGAGAAAACATGGCAACAGTTTCAGGCAGATTTAATCGAGCGTTTCGAACCAATTAATACAACCTACATGGCGCGGCAGCAGATACACCGACACAAGCAATACAACAGTGTAACAGAGTACACGCAGCAGATGGAGTTACTGTTCAACCGCATCACCGACCTGACCGAAGGCGAAAAAATCTAGGCGTACACCGAAGGGTTAAAAATGGAGATTCGGCGGTAGGTGATTGCGACGAATTACAACAGCTACAGTTGTCAGAACATTATAGCTTATGCTTTTGTGTAGGCTGTAGTGGGGTATCCCATAGGGGGTACAACCCAATTAGGGTTAGTACTTGTACCCACTTCATTCATAGTTCATTCATTCTCGTTCTCACTTTCTCAACAGAGACATCGTGCGTGCTGCCGAGCGATACAACGCGCTGACTCGAGGTCAACCCGAAACACGACGTTTCACGCCGAACCGTACATTCGGCACGGAGCGATCGGCACCCCCCACGTTCGCGGAACCGATGGATATCGGCAAATACGACGCGAAGCAGCAGCCAACAAAATGCGAATTTGGCGGCGCAGCAGGACATCAGTTTTTGTCGTGCTACAAAATGAAGAAAGCACGTGCGGCACTCCGGGACGGAAACAGTGGAGCACCCCCGAAGTAAAAAAACGGGAATCGCCAGTAGCCGCGGATCGACCTGGCGATTGCGTAAAGATCCGAAAAGCAGGAAAAGGCGACGACGTGGCGACTTCGGAGCGGGTGAAAAAAGGAGAAAATGATGGCGCGAATCTAAAACATCATGACCGGCCGGCATCAGGGGAAATCGCCGAGGCGAATGGAGGCTCCGCGAAAAAAGACTCTGCACCGACCGGGAAACTCCAGCCGAACACCCACGAAAGTAAGAATTCGTTAAAAGTATCCTATAGAGATGCTCTAACGAAGAATATTGCTTCTCGTGGTTTTCAAGCCTTCAAAAAATTCAAGGGAGGTTTAGAGGCCAAGAAAAAGCCTTTAGAAATTATTCAGGTACCTGAGAAGTTGGGCAAAGTACTACGGAGCGTAGAAAAGGGTCGTGCGTTCCGTGGCGTTAATATTCTCTCCCCGCAGCACAGTGTTAAGGCTCCCCGTTGCCCACAGGTGAAGCCTACACAGCTGCCAAGGCTTAGAGGAGACATCCAGGCTCAGGAGAAATTATACAAGCCTCGGAAAAATCCTCCTACCCCCTAGGTGAAGTTGGAAAGCGTTGAGTCAGGTATAGGAAAAAGGGAAGGTATTAAGTTTGATGTACCCTATGATCCTATTAACGAGACCCTCTTTGGATACTCAGCGCAGCAGAAACCACTACTCCTCGAGGTGTTATGCAATGGGCGACGCCTACAGGCACTGGTGGACAGCGGTGCATCTCACTCGGTCTGTGACCGCGGAGCATTGGAGAAAATTGGAGAGAAGGCGGAAGAGACCCAGTTTTCAGCAACCATGGTGGACGGTACGAAGCTTCCTATCCTCAGCGAAGCATCACTGCAGCTGCATATAGGTGCGTTGAGGTGGAAGCCGAAGCCACCAGTCACCAACATCAAAGGATTAGAGTTTATCCTGGGGCGAGATTTCCTGAAGCGGTTCAACCCCGCGATCGATTGGGTCAACAGCAAGGTGTGCATCTACAACAATGGGAAGCGGATAGCACTGCGAAGCTGGACGGATACAGGGGACATACCTGAAACGACACTGGCACGGTTCGAACAGACGGTGAACGAGAGTAAGACGGGTTACCTAGCACTGGTCATGTCTTTTATGAGCTCGATCCTAGATCCTCACAATGTACGCGGCAGTCAACACATGACCGGACGTCGCGTTTGCTACCGGGCAGCTGGCAAGGGTTGTGCAATGCCCTAATGAAGAGCAGGTAGCAGCTGGAATGAGGGTGGCCAAGTGCCTTGGCCAAACACCGACCGTTGGGCTGCAATACTCGGCGGCAGCGCAAAGTCGTCAAAAGGGCGCGGATGGAGTTGAACTCGTGCGTTTGTTCCTCCACGCCTACTCGGATGCTTCTTATGCATCGGAACTCGAGGACATGACTGGTGTGGGAGGATTCATCTGCTGTGTAGGTGGAGGCCCAACTAATTGGAAGAGCAAGAAGCAGGTTGATTAAGCATTGAGCTCGGTGGAGTCTGCGTACATGGCACTCTTCCGTGCCGTACGGGAGATTGTGTGGCAGCGGCGTTTGTTGGCTGAATTGGGGGAGGAGCAGCAAGGACCTACCCCACTCTACTGTGACAACCAGGGTGCCATTGCTCTTGCTAAGAACCCTGTTTTGCATGGCCTTACGAAACACATGAGGGTGAAGTGGCACTGGACAAGGAGCATGGTGGCCCCGGATGAAGTTGAGTTGCGCTACGTGAAGACCACGGGGCAGCCGGCTGACATGATGACCAAGAGGCTGGTGGAGGAGCAGCATTGGAAGTGTTGCAAGCTAGCTGCGATGGCTCTGAACTGAGAGAGAGCAAGATCCTAAGGCCAACAACCCGAGGGGGAGTTTGTTGGTGCAACCCTACGGTTTGCACTCGGTTTGTTGTTTGTGTGCGTGCATGCCTGTGTGAGGGCATGAGATAATATATATTTCATGCTTATAATGTTGAGTCGTTAGGTCGAGTGTGTGTGTGTCGAGACAATCGCAAGTTATGGCTAGTCACGTGTTACGCGATCATTTGTGTGTCTCACGCGGTTTCTATTTTGTCGTGCGCGGTTTCTATTTTGTCCTGTGTGGAACGTTCGGGGCAGCCGGCTGACATGATGATCAAGAGGCTGGTGGAGCAGCAGCATTGGAAGTGTTGTTCGCATTACTTTGTGTAGTGTAACATTCTCTTTGGTGTAGGCCCTTGTGAAGGGTAGTTTGGAGACCCTTCTTGGCTGGGGACAATGTGGCACTGTTCCACATCACTGTACCTTGGCTCTTGGGGTTTTTAGGAGCTGGGAGTCATTCCCAGCTCGTATCTCTTCCCAACTCTTCCTATCTTGTATTTCTAAGACTATAGTGGCTGCCATAGTGCCGTTCGTTCAAACCAACGCAGTGTCGTCAATACTTGGTGAAATCGTGCGATCAAAATTGCCTATTGCAAGTGACGTTAAGACGCTCTAGATCCTATTTAAATCAGGTTATTTGAAGCTATGACCAGAAGGCTATGAACGTTTAAAATTGCTGTGCAGAAATCTGTTTGTGCACTCTATCTTTCGTTTTAGGCACATTCAAGCCTATTGTGACTATAACAAGTGGTATCAGAGTCCCAGAAGTGTTGTCCTCAGTGTGTCGTGCGACTCACAAGGCGCCTGGTGGAAACCGTAGGTTGGCCGCCGGAGGCTCCACTGGTCACCTTTGGGGTAGGGGAGAAGGTCTGGAAGAAGTCAACTTCCTGTCGCTGACTAAAGCCTCTAGCAACGTAACGAGCCTTGAAGACAGGCGGAGAACCCGGCAGCCGCTTCACCCTGAAAATCCACATGCCATCGAATATGTTCGCCCCAGGAGGGGGAAGTGCGTCGACGTAAGGTCCTGTGGACTTCCAGGATGCCATCTCTGCGTCCATAGTTGTCTGCCACTAAGAGGAGTAGGGAGCCGTAATCGCCTCTGCGTAAGAGCGCGGGGTCGGGATGTTTGGAGCATCCGGGTCTCCCTCAGGTGCAAGCGGCATGGACACGAGATGAGGTACAGCAGCCGCAAGAGACTCAAACTCCTCCTGCCTGTCCTCAAGGACGTCCGTGCCAAGAGCACACTCAGCCCTGACGGACGGAGGACAGACAGACTCAGACTCAGCAACAAGACTAGCGGTGTAGTCAAGACGACACGCAGCAACAAAGTCAACAACCTCAGCAACTAGGGCAGATGCAGCAGTGGACTCAAACGAAGGGTCAGTGACAACAGTGGCTAGAAGATGTGTGACATTGGGACTGGCAGCACGAACCACTCGGAGTCTGGACCGTCAAGAAGAGAGGACGCCGGAGGAGACGGCAGGGCAACACGCTGTGGAACAGAGGAAGGATGAAGTACCATAGCGTGAGTGCCCGGGACAGGAGGAGGTCCCAGACGAGGAACACGCCGACCAGTGCGAACAACGCGAATAGGCGAGGAAGGACAAGACGCAGGCTCATGCCGCTCTGTAAGAGAGTCCGACCACTCACTGTACGGAGAAGGAGCAGTCAGTGGGGAGTCTGGCTGTAACTGTGGCTGCGACTTTTCAGGCTGTGGACACAGTAGAGGTGGAGCAAGGGCAGTAGAAGACGGGAGACGAAGAACCAGGCGAAGTAGTGGAACAAAGTACAGTCGCAGCCGCAAAATGCCTCCAGCACCAGTACCGACAGCTCCAGCACTCCTAGCGCTAGCATCTCCAGCTCTAGCGCCTGCAGCTCTAGGGTCTCCAGCTTCAGCGCCTCCAGCTCTAGGGTCTCCACCTCCAGCGCCTGCAGCACCACTAGCTCCAGCAGCTCCAGTATATCGAGTACGAGCACCTCCGAGACCAACACCTCCAGCACCTTGAGTACCAGCAGCACCACCAGCTCCGGCAGCTCAAGTACCTCTATCACGAGCACCTCTAGGACCAGCAAATCCAGCACCTCTGGTACCTCTAGCTCCAGCAAGACCGCCAGCACCTCCAAGACCAGCAGCTCCAGCGCCTCCAGCTCCAGAGCCTCCAGCGGCAGTGTCTCTATGGCATGCCCCCCAGCTCCAGCAGCTCCTCTCCGAAGGCGGGTGTGCCTAGCAAACCACTCGCGCAGCTGCGGTGGAGAGAGAGGCTTCCGCCGTGACAAGGCACCCGTAGGACCTACAGCAGAGACAGTACCTCTAGGCTTAGCACCCCCAGACTTAGAACCCCTAGGCTCCGCACCAATAGGCTCTGCACGCTCAGGCTCAGCACCCCTCGGCTCCGCACCCTCAGACTCACCATCGCTAGGCTCAGCACCCCTCGGCTCCGCACCCTCAGACTCACCATCCCCAGGCTCAGCACCCCCATGCTCCACACGCTCTAGCTCAGCACCCTCAGACGCAAAACCCCTAGCACTACCCCCCCCCAGCAGCACCAACGTCGACAGCTACGTCGACAGGCTCAGCCAAGAGGAGTGGCTCTACTTGAGACACACCTGAGGGAGCAGGACTCTGAGGGGGGAGGGGGTCTACCAGAGGAATACCTGGTGCGAGGAAGAGCGGCGGGGGGGGGGGGGGGGGAGAGGGGCAATGCGGTAGGGGAAGAGATGGTAAAAGGGAACCGACTCGTCAGACGTGATGTTCTGGGAGGGCAGGACACGGCGCGAGGTGGGGTGGTAAAACTACCAGCCAAGCGCGTCAGGGGGAAAGCCAAGGAAGACATAGGGAATGGCGCGGGAGGTGAGCTTGTCCGCGGAGGTATCGTGAACAAAGGCACGAGAGCCCCAGACTCGGAGCACCAACGCATCGCTAACCTCCCCCGTCCAACGTAGTGTTGGCGAGGTCTCCGGCAAGGAGACACAAGGCCAGGGGTTGAGCTGATGCGCAGCGTACAGGACCGCAAACGACCACGGAAAATGGGGAGCAGCCGCATGGATCATGGAGATATGAGCGACCTCCATGACAAAGCCAATGCGGTGCTCAACAACCCCATTCTGCTGCGGAGAGGCCGGAAGCGTGAACGACTGGTGGATGCCCTCCCCACGACAAAAGTCCGCAAGAGGTCGGAGGCGAATGTCAAAATATGTTCACATATTTTATATAATCGTTTGCAGTTGTAGTGTAGTTATTGCATCATCTTTGGTGGTGCACCTCTTTGTGTTGCTGTTTGCCTATTTGTACTCTCATTTCTCAGTAGTGAAGCCCTCTCTTTCGGCTTGCTATTTCCTCTCGTCACCCTCACCTAGTTCAAATAGTTGGGTACAAGTACTAATCCTAATTGGGTTGTACCCCTTATGGGCTACCCCACTACAGGCTACACAAAATTATAAGCTATAATGTTCTGACACACCCCCATAGGCAAAGTGGGGGAGAACAAGGGGTCACAAGACCAGTCAAGCAAAGCAAAGCAAAGCAAGCTCAGGGTGGATCACAAAGTCACCACACATTCCGAGCACAAGCTCAAGGCCAAAGGCTAGTTCACATGCAGTAGTACATATATATAAAAGGCTAGACAAGCAAGAGCAGGTGTCTATGTATGTATATGTAACAGTACAAGCAAGGTCAAGAGGTGAGCAAGTGAGGCAAGGCAGGCACAAGACCCAGCTGAGTACAGAAGCGCTGATGATCACAAGGCGCAAGTGCCTTGGTGAAGATATCATCAGTGTTGGCCTCAGAGGCCACGTACGCAAGACGTAGCTGACCACGCTGCTGTAGCTCACGAGCAAGAAAGTAGCGAAGAGCAATGTGCTTCGTTCTGTGCTCCAGTCTCTGCTCCCGACACAAGGCCAGCATGGCCTTGTTGTCTACGTACAGCACTGGAGGAGAACGAGGCGGCTCTCCGAGGTCATTCAGCAGGTAGGTGAGCCAGCGAAGCTCCTGTGCAGCCATGGCCCCGGCGTAGATCTCAGCCTCACAGCTGGAGCTGAGAACAGAAGACGAGCGAGTAGCCCGCCACGAAACAGAGCCGGAACCAAGGCTGAAGGTGTAACCCTGTGACGACCGCTGCGTAGCCTAGTCGTCAGCCCAAGAAGCGTCTGCGTGCCCTGTGAGGACCACTGGACTCTACCCTCCAAGCACTAGCCCCATGCCTGACGCATTGCACACGTAGCGCAACACCCTCTTCGCTGCAGCCATGTGCTCCGGTCTGTGTCTCCCAGGAGCAACATAGCGTGCGAGAATGCTAAGAGGGTATGCAAGGTCAGGTCGTGTGCAGGTCATCAGGTACATGAGGCAGCCAACAAGCTCTGGGTACGGGCCACTCGACTCTACGGACTCATCCGAAGGCAGAGCTGAGAGCGAGTGGCGAGTAAGCAGAAGAGTGGCCTGAGGCGAGGAGTACGTGAAGCCGAAGCGCTGAAGGACCTGCTGCACCATGTGTGACTGAGTCAGGGTAATGGTGCGGCGTGCTCTGTCCCGGGTGATCTGCAAGCCAAGGTAGCTGCGCAGTTCTGTGCACGTGTGTCTCTTCTGCAGCTCGGACTTCATGTGGGCGAGTCCAGCAGTGTCAGCTGTGGCAAAGACCAAGTTGTCGACGTACACGAGGATGTAGAACGGCGGCAAAGAAGTGTCGGTGCGTAGAAACAGCGACGGGTCGGCAGTAGAGGGAGCAAACCCAAGAGCCGCGAGTGTAGTCCTCAGTGTGTCATGCCACTCACGCGGTGCCTGGCGGAGACCGTAGACTGGCCGTCGGAGGCTCCACTGGGTGCCAGGAGGAAAAGACCCAGTGAAACCAGGTGGGCGACGCAGCCAGATCTCCTCGTGCAGGCTACCCTACAAGAAAGCAGTGCTGAAGTCAAGAGAGTGCAGCTCGTAGTCACGGTGAGCAGCTATGTGCAGCAGTACCCGAAGAGTGGTCATCTTCGGGGTTGGAGAGAAGGTCTGAAAGTAGTCAACTCCCTGTCGGTGACTGAAGCCACGAGCCACGTAACTCGCCTTGAAGACAGGCGGAGAACCCGGCGGCCGCTTCACCCTGAAAATCCACATGCCACTGACGATGTTGGCCCCAGGCGGGGGAACCTCGTCGACGTAGGTACCTGTGGACTTCCAGGAAGCCATCTCTGTGTCCATAGCTGCCTGCCACTGAGAGGAGTAGGGACCCTCTATCGCCTCCGCGTAAGAGCGCGGAGTCGGGATGTCAAGTGCATCCGGGTCTCCCTCAGGGGTAAGCAGTACGGACACCAGATGAGGTGAAGCAGCAGCCAAACACTGGAACTCCTCCTGCATGTCCTCAAGGACGTCCGTGCCAAGGGCACACTCACCCCCGACGGACGGAGGACAGAAAGACTAAGACTCAGCGATAAGACTAGCAGCGTAGTCTAGACGACAGCGAGCAGCGAAGTCGACGAGCTCAGCAACTAGGGCAGACGCTGCAGTGGACTCAAAGGAAGGGTCAGTGACGACAGTAGCAAGGAGACGCGTGACAGTGGGACTGGTAGCATGAAGGGAGTCCGACTCTGGGTCGGCAAGAGCAGGAAGCGAGGACTCAGGAGGAGAAGGCAAAGGGGCACGCAGAGGAGCAGTGGACGGACGCAGAGACATCCAGTGCGTGCCAGGGACAGGAGGAGGACGCTGACGCGAACAACGACCACTAGTGCGAGCAGGATGGACAGGCGACGCAGGGCAAGACGCAGGCTCACGACGCTCAGCAAGACCTCCAGTAGGACCAGTGTAGGGAGAAGGAGCAGGCAGTGGGGAGGCCGGCTGTACCCGTAACTGTGAGGGGACAGGCTGAGAACACTCTAAGGGAGAAGGAGGACCAGTAGAAGGCGGGAGACCAAGCACCTGCTAAAGGAGCGGAACGAAGTAGGACCGAGGCCGCGCGGCGACTCAAGACACAGCAGGGACAACACCAGTACCCCCAGCGGCACCACCAGCGCTAGCAGCACCTCCAGCTCCAGTACCTCCAACAGCACCAGTAGCACCCCCAGCAGGACCTCCTCCAGGACCGACAACAGTAGCCTTAGCGCCAACACCCTCAGCAGCTCCAGCTCCAGTCGTACCCCCAGGCCCACCAGCTCCAGTACTCCCAGTACGAGCAGCTCCAAGACCCGCGGCACCAGCACCCTCAGCAGCCGAAGAACCTCCAGCTCCAGCAGCACACCTCTAGCGCCTGGCAAACCACTCGCGTAGCTCCTGTGGAGAGAGTGGCTCCCGCCGAGACGAAGCACCTGGAGAACCTCCAGGCCCAGCACCGCCAGACGCCACACAAGCGGGCCCAGCTCCCTCAGGCTCCGCACCCCTAGGCTCAGCACCTCCAGGCATAGCACCCCCAGGCGTAGCACCCCCAGGCTTAGCACCCCCAAGCGTAGCACCCCCAGGCTCAGCACCCCCAGGCGTTGCACCCCCAGGCTCAGCACCCCCAGGCTCAACACCCCTAGTAGAAGCACCCTCGGGCTCAGCACCCCCAGGCGTAGCACGCACACGCTCAGCACCCCAAGAGTCAGCACCCCCAAGCTCAGCACCCTCTGAAGCACCAGAGTCACCAGTAACCTCGACAGGCTCGACTGCATCTACTTGGGACACACCTGAAGGGGCAGGACTTTGAGGGGGGAGGGGGTCTACCGGGGGGGGACCTGGCACAAGGAAGAGCGGTGGCGGGGGGAAGGACGGAGTGCGGTAGGGGAAGAGGCGGCAGTTGGGGACCGACTCGTCAAACGTGACGTCGTGGGAGGACAGAACACGGCGAGAGGTGGGGTGGTAGAACTGCCACCCTGGCGCGTCAGGGGGGAAGCCAAGGAAGACGCAAGGAGCAGCACAAGGGGACAGCTTGTCCGTAGACAAGTCGCGGACAAACGCCCGAGATACCCAAACACGGAACGCAGACGCATCGCCAACCTTCCCCGTCCACAGCAAAGCTGGGGAGGTCTCCGGCATGGAGACCCTGGGCTGAAGGTTGATCTGATGTGCCGCGTACTGAACAGCAAACGGCCACAGAAAATGGGGGGCAGCCGCATGCATCATGGACATACGGACGACGTCCATGACCATGCCAATGCGGCGCTCAGCAATCCCATTTTGCTGTGGAGAGTCCGGAAGCGTGAAGGTCTAGCGGATGCCTCGTGCACGACAGTAGGCTCGCAGAAGGCCAGAGGAGAACTCTCTGCCTCTGTCAGAGTGCAGACGCAGAACAGGAAAGTCCGAGCCGAAGCTCTGCCTGAGCTGGAGACGAGCTGCGCGGATCCAGTCGATCAACACCGCAGTGACATCACCCTTGCTGCGCAAGGGGAAGACTGTGGTGTAACGCGAGTAGTCGTCAACCACCAGCAGGAAGTAGCGCTCGTGACCCTGTCCACGGACGCGGGCTGGGCCCCACACGTCCATGTGAAGCGTCTGCAGCGGGGCCTCTGTCGGAGGAAACTGGGAGGAGTGAGGGGCAGCACGCTGCCGCCCCTCGACGCAGGGGACGCAGGCAGGGGCAGGCCCCGGGGAAAGGGGAGGGAGGGACCGGGGAAGACTAGAGACAAGGACACGGGAGGCCATGCCTTGGAGACGAAGCAGGGAGGGGTGACCAAGGCGGTGGTGTCAGAGGAGAGTCTCGTGAGACAGGAGGCGACACGAGCAGGGGGCAGACTCAGGACCAGACCTGTACGCTGCAGCAAACACCTGACCTGACGCAGCTACCTGACCAGACGCAGGGACAGGAGGAGACTCATTGGTTAGTGTGTACAGGCTCGACCCCGGCCGACGTGTAAACGTGGCCAGGTGTTGGCCTGTCCGAGCGTCCGTGCAGTGGGTCACCCGCTGACTCGCAGGAGTGAACTGGTGAACCCCCGCATCCTGTAGGTCAGCACCACTCACCAAGTTTATAGGGAACGAGGGGAGGTAAAGACAAGACAAGGTGCCAGAGGGGGCCGCCGGACACAGGAGGACAGTGGAGAAGTGAGCAAGGACAGGACCCCCAGAGGGGTCTGCCAGAGAGACTGCAACTGGCCGACCAAGCGGCGTGAGTGTGGTGCGGTCTCGAAAGAAGGAGCGAGAAGCCCCCAGGTCAAGGGTGAAGGTGTGGGAGGCCGAAGCCAATGCGGTACCTGAGAGAGCAGACTCACCAGCACCTGAGGAAGCAGACGCACTGGCACCTAGAGCAACAGTCTCGCTAGCACCTAGAGCAGCAGCCTCACCAGTACCTAGAGCAGCAGTCTCAATGCCCGGGTGGGGCGGAAAACACCGGTAACACTCACCCTCATCACTAATAGTCACAGCATACATGGCAGCAAGATTTGCATCAAAGTCAAGGTCAAAGACAGCTACTCCCACCCTAGACAGCTCGCCCCAGCGGGGGATCTCAGTGGCCTCAGGGAACTGGTGACGCCAAGCGTCCGTCAGGCGGCCAAAGCAGCGCTGGGTGGAGTGCGCACCCCCGCACTGCTCACCCGCACGGTCGCCGGTGCGTAGGACGTAGGTGCACGGACCAGTACCCCCACCCCGCTGGCGTGCAACGTACCACTCACGGAGCTGCTGAGGGGGGGGGATGTCACGGGTGCGCTGCTGCTGCTGCTGCTGCTGCTGGCGCTGACCACCACCGGAGGCGACCCTCTGCGCAGCGCCACCCCGACCAGCTCCACCTCCTCCGCCACCGCCTCCTCCACCGCCGCCACCTCCGCTCCCACCGCCACCACCGCCGCCGCCTCCGCCTCCACTGCCGCCACCGACACCTCCACCTCCGCCACCACCCCCACCGCCACTCCCACCCCCTTCGCCGCCTCCACCGCCGCCTCCACCGCCCCCGCTAGCTCCTCCAACGCCCCTTCCCCCCTTGCTCTTGCCAGGGCGACGTCTCCCGCTAGGGGTAGACGCCGCACCGACCGACTCAAGACCAATGAGGTCGGCCGCAGCAGCAGAGGCAACAGAGGGCAAAAGGGGGGAGGGGGAACACCCCTCAAAGATGGGGGCGCGAGGGTCACAACGAGAGGCTCCTACAGCTCCTAAGCTCTTCTCTGCTGCTAGGAGGGCCTTCTCGAGGAGGTCAACGGTGAGAGTGGTGGGGCAAACAGAGAGGAAGTGGTCCCTGACTACGCGAAGGGAGTTAGGGAGCCGGGTGAGTATGTAGTAGAGGGTGATGTACATGAGGGGGGGGTTCTTGGCGCAGAACTCAGCAGGAAGCGCAGCGCGGTAGCGAGTGTCACTAGTGCGGAGGTGCGTAATGAGGTCAGCGACTGTGGGAAAGGCAGCAAGGTCAGGGAAGAGGTACGGTAGCATGAGGCGGCTCAGTGCAGGAGTGGCAGGGGAGGAGTAGCGTGCAACTACAGCGTCGAACAAGGTCTGAGCACTCTTGTACTTACTAATGTGTGCACGCTCAGAGGTAGGCAGGTGGCGACGCACAGCAAGACGTGCAGCAGCATCGCGTGTGGCCCACTGTGAGCGAACAGTGGCGTCAGCATCAGCAGCAGGGGCAGGAGAGGCACCGGAGGTGAGGTCAAAGAGGGAGAGACCGTCTGCCCTATCGCACTGTAGGAAAAGCTGCAGGTCATCTACCCAGACGTCAAAGTCAATGGCCCGACCCTCAGCGTCAAAAGCGAGGACACTAGGGGTAGCCATGACAGCAGTAGACTAGCAGCGCGAACAGTAGGGTAAGGGGAGTGCAGTGACAGAGGCGCTGCTCTTACCGGACAGGGCGGCTCGGGCGGCTCGGCGGATCAGCGGCTCGGCGGCTCGACGGCTCGGGCGGCTCGGCGGCTCGGCAGCAACTGCGGCTCGGCGACTCGGCGGCGCTGGCGGCTCGGTGGCTCGGCGGTACGGTGGCTCGGCAACTCAGCGACCCGGCGGCTCGGGCGGCTCAGGTGGCGCGGCGGCTCGGTGGTGACGGCGGGGCCGCGTGGGGACAGCGGCGGGGCCGGTAGAGGCAGCGACGGGGCCGGGAAGGGAAACGCCGGGGCCGCAGGGTAGGCGACGGGGCTAGCAGAGGCGGCGCCGGGGCCGGGAAGGGCGGCGCCGGGGCCGGGAAGGGCGGTGCCGGGGCCGCAGGGGTAGGCGACGGGGCCAGCAGAGGCGGCGCCGGGGAAGGGAAGGGCGGCGCCGGGGCCGGGAAGGGCGGCGTCGGGGCCGCAGGGGTAGGCGACGGGGCCGCAGGATAGGCGCCGGGGCTGCAGGGTAGGCGACGGGTCCAGGAAGGTCGGCGACGGGGCCGTAGGGTAGGTGCCGGGGCCGCAGAGTATGCGCCGGGGCCAGCAGAGTAGGCGACGGGGCCGCAGGGTAGGCGACGGGGCCGCGAGGGCAGGCGCTGGGGCCGTAAGGGTAGGCGACGGGGTCGAGAGGGCGGCTTGAAAGGGCCGCAAGGGCGGCGCGACGTGATGGGGCCGCGAGGGCGGCGCGACGGGGTCGCAAGGGCGACTCGACGGGGCCGCTAGGGAGGCGCGACGCGACGGAGCCGCTAAGGCGGCGCGACGGGGTCGTAAGGGCGCCGCGACGGGGTCGTGAGAGGGGAGCGCGACTCGAGTAGAGGCTGAGCGCGCTCCGGGCAGGAAAAAAAAAAAAAAAAAAAAACGGTGGGCCCTAGGAACAGTTCCCACAGGGGAACATGCTCTATACCATGTGAAATTGAACGAGAATGAATGAACTATGAAACAGTTGGGTACAAGTACTAACCCTAATAGGGTTGTACCCCTTATGGGCTACCCCACTACAGCCTACACAAAAGTATAAGCTATAATGTTCTGACACCTTCCTAAGCCCGGCGACCCTGCACCTTTAGGCACTGACCCCAGCACGGCTGATAGAGACCGTTATGCCCGCCAGCGTGCTGACCTGACAGCGTGGAAGTCGCGTGACGCTGCGGCCTGCATCGCCCTCAACAGCCTCCTCTCTGAGTCTGAGGAGGCCCACTTCACTCAGGTTTGCACGGCTAGTGAGTTCCTGCCTGCGATCAAGGCGCGCTACGCTACTCCCACCACTGTCTCTCTTGGTCGCCTGTTCCTCCCGTTCCTGTTTCCTGACCTCGCCTCGTTTGAGCGCACTGCTGACTTGATTGCTCACCTCCGCTCACTCGATTCTAGCTACCGCGCTGCTTGCACTGACGCACAGCTTGCACTCCTTCCTCCCCCCATGGCGATTACTATCTATTTTGTCGCCACTAGCCTCCCTGACCGCCTTGCCTTGGTTTGTGACGCGCTTCTTCTGAATCACCCTAGCGAGCTTACTATCGAGGTCCTTGAGTCTGCCCTCAAGGACGTCGAGAGCAACCTCCGCTCGGTAGCCTCCGCCTCTGGTGCTGTGCCCCCTCCACTGTTTCACAGGTGCACTGTCCCTCAGTTGCCCACCTTTACTGCCTCCTTCGCCATTGCCACTACCCACGTGACCGCAGCTACTGTTACGACTTCTCCTCGGTCTCAGGGTAGGAGTGGCAGGAGGGGCGGTCGAGGTGCGGGCGGAGGCGGTGGGGGAGACGTGGTGAGCGGCGGCGGTGGGAGTGCAGTGGCTGGAGGAGCGCCTTCTGCAGCGGCCAGTGACTCCCCTGTTGCAGCTGATGGAGGTGACGCCCGGGTTCGTCCGCCACCTACTGGTCAGCCAGCTGCAGGGGGTGGAGTAGCGGCGTGGTACCTAACTCAGCGTCAGCAGCAGCGGAAGCAGTAGCAACAGCCCCTCCCCTCGCAGCAGCCACAACAGCAGCAGCGATGGCCCCTCCCCTCGCAGCAGCCACAGCAGTAGCAGCAACAGTTTCGGGGTAGGGGTCGGTACAGCGTCAGCTGCAGGGCGGTATCGTCCACCCTCCCTGCACCTATCACGTTCTGACAGGTGCCCGCCGAGGCCAGCCTTGTGGCCGCAGCCACCCACCGAGTCAGTTTATTGCTTAGCTTACGGACACGGTTCGGTTGGCCTACGGCGTTGACGACCCTGCCCCTGACTGGCTTCCTCTTCTTCCGTTGTACGGCCCCGCTCTGTGGGGCATGTCGGCTTCTCAATTGGTTGATCTCTTAGGAACTCCTCATGCTACGTATGCTGTTGTTGACTCTAGTGCTTCTGACTCCGTTTACTTGAGTATTGTTAGCTTAGGTGCTAGTCTTGCTGAGCTGCCTGTTGCTAGTGTAGGTACTTGTGTAGACACTAGTCCAGGAGCTGCTCCGGAGGACGCTTTGCTGTCTTTCACTCTGGACTACGGAGCTTCGCACTGTTTCTTTCGCGACCGCACGACACTTACCCCGCTTCCTACACCTGTCTCTGTCGCACTAGCTGATCCCACTTCGAGACCAGTCACTGCTCGCTACACTACTACGCTTCCGTGCCTGGCTGTTCCCTCCGGTTCTCTGACGGGCTTACACGTCCCCTCGTTCTCGAGGAACTTGGTGGGCATGAGGTCGCTCGTGAGTCAGCTCGTGGGTGTGTGGATTGAGCCTTTGGCGAGACCGCGTTTTGTGTCGACGGCGACACGTACGCGCCTCTCGCCACCTTTACCGCTGAGCCGGGCTCTGGTCTCTACACACTTCACACTGGCCCCCGAGGGCAACAGCAGCAGCAGCAGCTACTACCCCCGACCCCTGTCACTGCCCCTTGTTAGGTTCCCGCGTCACACCAGGTAGCTGCGTCCCCCCAGGTAGTTGTGTCTGGTCAGGTTCCAGTGCCTGGTCCTGTTGCTGCGTCATGCTCCTGCCGGTCGCTTGTCCACCCCACTGTTTTGTGGCACCACCAGATGAGGCACCCGTCCATTCCTCGCCTGCACGCTATGTCTAGTGAGCGTCTTATCTTAGGCCTCCCACGTGTCTTGCCGTCGCTACCGCCTTCGCTTGCACCACCTTGCGGTCTTTGCGTCAAGGGTCGGCTGCGCGCCACCCCTCACTCCTCCTCCCTTCGTCCGGCTACCGAGCCCTTTGAGACTCTCCACTTGAACGTCTGGGGCCCTACCCCTCGCCTTGGCCCTGAGCGAGAGTGTTTGTGGACGTTGAGGACTACTCCCGCTACACCACAATGTTCCCCCTGGAGAAGAAGTCTGAGGTGACTTCTACGCTGATCCGGTGGTTACTTACCACAGAGGACACTCGTGGTTGTCGTGTCAGCTTTTTTCACTCTGATCGCGGGGGTGAGTTTTGCTCCGGCGTTCTCGCTGGATTCTGTCATGAGCAGGGCATCCGTCAGTCCTGGACGCTTCCAGAGTCCCCACAACAAAATGGGGTAGATGAGCGCCGCATAGGCTTGGTCATGGAAATTGCCCACACCTCGACTCACGCCCGTGCCCCCCATTTTCTGTGGCCCTACGCAGTTTGGTACGCCGCTCACTAGCTGAACCTCTGGCCACGTGTCTCTCGGCCAAAGGTTTTACCGACCAGTCTTTGGACCGGGTCCCCTGGTGCTGTGTCGCGGTTTTGTGTCTAGGGTTGATTGGCACTTGTTCGCGACACCTCCGCGGACAAGCTCTCCCCTCGCGCCGTTCTCAGTGTCTTCCTTGGTTTCCCAGATGACTCTTCTGACTTCACTTTTTACCACCCTCCCCTTCACCGGTTCTTTGACTCCCGTGACGTTCGTTTTAGTGAGTCCGTCCCCTACTACGTTAGGTACCCCTGTTGAGGTCTCCCGGTTCCTCCTCCCCCTTTCTTCTTGACTTCAGCTCCCCCTCCTGCTCCCTCGTTATTGCCTCCCCTTCCTGGTGCAGCCCTATCAGGTGTGTCCCACGCTACCCCTGCCCCCTCGGTAGCCCCTCAGGTGCAGCCTCCTTCCCTGCAGTCCTCCTCACAGCCTACTGCAGACCCTACGGGAGCCGGTGTTCGTGGTGAGGACCCTCGAGGTGCTAGCTCTAGAGGAGTTGGAGCTAAGAGCGTACCTGTGCGAGGTCCTAGTTCTGGGGGTGCTGGAGTTGGAGCTGAGCCCGTAACTGTAGGCGACTCTAGTCTTAGGGGAGCTGGTGTAAGTGGTGCTGTCCTTGGGAGTGCTACGCCTGGGGGTGCGGGTGCGCCCACTGCGGGGCCTAGAGAGCTTGGGACTGGCCGCGATGCTGTTAGTGGTGTTGACACTGGGGGTGGTGCGACTGGTGCTTTGGAGAGCGGTCCTGGGTCTACCGCCGCTCTGGACACTACTCCTCCCCCCCACCCCTACCCGACTCGGCGCCAAGCCCGTGCTCGCCGTGTTGGAGTTGGAGCGAGAGGAGAGAGAGTTGGAGCGGTGGCAGCTGGAGCTACAGCCGCAGCCGGAGCAGCAGCAGCAGCAGCTGCAGCAGCAGCCTCCACCTCCTCCTCCTGTCTCAGGTCTTCGGACCCTCGGTCTCCCCTCCCCCTCTCCTCCCGTCTCTGATCCTCCGCTTCCTCCTCCTGACCCCTCCCCAACTGTTTTCCCTCCTACTCTGCCTCCGTTGTCCCATCCTCTTCCTCACACTTGGCCTTCGCACCGCTCTCCTCGTGCTCGTCCCTCGTCCCCTGTTCCCTTCTCTGACCTTCGTACTGCCCTGTTTTGTTCTAGTCTGCCTCGTTCGTCTCCTTCTGTACTTCCTTCTCCTCCTGAGTCGGCTCTCACTGCTTCCTTCTCTACTCTTGTCACAGCCTACTATCGCACATACCGTCCTATTCTCTCTCGTGTTCTCACCTCTCTTGTTCCCGAACCTCGTGCGTCTCTGTCCTCTGTCTCTGCCCTTACTGCCGCAGTCACTGAGTTTGCCTCTACTCGCCGCCTTGACTACGCCACCAGTCTTGTGGCTGCTCCGCCTACCAGTCCTCTAGCCGTCGGGGGCGAGCCTGTGCTTGGGTGTGACGCCCTAGAGGTTAGGCAGTTTGAGTTGGAATTCCTGGCAGTCGCTTCCCCTCATCTCTGTGCCATGTTGCTTTGGCTGACGTGAAGCGCGAACTGCAGAAGAGACACACGTGCACTGACCTTGGTGAACTGCACCTCTACCTTGGCCTGCAGATCACCAGGGATAGAGTCGCTCGCACCATTACACTCTCACAGTCACACATGGTGTAGCAGGTCCTTCAGCGGTCCGAGCTTCAGCACTCCACAGTACATCGCACACCTCTTGCTGTTGACCACAGACTCACTGGACCCTTCCCTGAAGAGCCGTTTGAGCCTAGTGGTCCTTACGCAGAGCTTGTGGGCTGCCTCATGTACCTGATGACTTGTACTCGCCCGGACCTCGCCTTCCCTCTCAGCATCCTTGCTCGCTTTGTTGTGCAAGGGAGACACCGTCCAGTTCACTGGACAGCTGCTGTGAGGGTGGCGAAGTACCTAGCGACGACATAAGACGTGGGGCTGGTTCTTAGAGGGCAGCAGTTTGTTGTACTTACTGGACACTGTGACTCTTTTTACGCTGACGACGCCGAGACTCACATGTCTACTCAGGGGTACTGCTTCATCCTGGGCTCTGGAGCTGTTTCGTGGAGGTCTACACGTTCTTCCTCGGTCTCGACATCGACTGCTGAGGCTGAGATCTACGCTAGAGCCATGGCTGCAGAGGAGCTGCGTTGGTTGACCTTGCTCACCGACCTTGGTGAGCGGCTGAGCTCTGCATTGACCTTGTTCACTGACAACAAGGCGTCGATTCTCCGCTGTCGAGAGCCGCGACTGGAGAGCAGAGTCAAGCACATCAACGTCAGGTACTTTCTTCTGCGAGAGTTGCAGAGGCGTGGATAAGCTCGTTTTGACTTTGTGGAGTCCGAGGCCAACACTGCAGACATCTTCACCAAGGCGCTTCCGCTTTGTGACCACCAGAGGTGTTGTGTGCAGTTAGGTCTCATTGACACTGGTTCTCGCCTTGCGTAGTCCTGAGTTCATTGCTTGCTTTGTTTGTACTGTGAACTCTTGAGCTGGCCTTGTGGCTCTTTTGCTTGTACTCGGAGTGTGTGGTGACATTGTGATCCACCCTGAGCTTTGTTTCTTTGTGACTGGTCTTGTGACCGAACACTCTTGGTTTTGCTTGACACCCCTCACTTTGACTATGGGGGTGTGTCAAATATTGTAGTCTTAATGATGTGTGTTATAGGGGGTACAACTGTTACGGTTAGGTTTATGTACCCCAACCAACCTTAGTCAAACCAACACTTTCATTCTTAGAAGACACCTATTTGTGTGTACGAGATAAGACATGTGTCTTATAATTGAAACTGCAATATTTTATAGTGAAACTTGAAATACCGCGTACATTTTTTACCTTTGCGATGCGCGAATTCTTCCACGTGCTGACTCAGGTACTACCAAATTTGCCTCTGCAAGTATTTTCCATGACGTGGCTTCCCGAACAATGGTTGCCGAAGTGGCACCTTTGCATTATCCACACTCATTATGAGAAACTCTTTTCAAGATGTGTGAAAAAAAATCCAAGAAGTTTAAAAAGTTTCCAATTATAAGACTTATAAGACACCCTAAACCATCCCAAATACAAGATAACCCAAGCATTTTTTATAGTGTACGAGATATGACATATATGTCTACTATCCGGGCGATGACGGTAGCTGCCATCGTGTGTAGCAACGTTGCCTCGGCTGCGTTCTTCTGCCACAAGCCCTATAGGAAAGGTTTTCATCCAAGTCGAAAACCCTAGTGCAGTATCGGCGAAGATGATTGCTGCCGACAACCAGGGGAGTGTAGTAGTCCTACAGCAACATATGATGGTATATTCCGACCGTGACATGTCCAAAATGTATGAGTAACAAACGCGAAAAGTCGAGTCGCGCATGATACCGTAAAAACCAAGTCGCGAGAAAAAAATTGACCAGCCTCACATCACTAACGATGTACTGTATGCGACACTGCCAGGAACAGCATGGCACAGAGATGAGGGGAAGCGGCTGCCAGGGACTCTAGCTCAAACTGCCTGTCCTCTAGGGCGTCACAGCCAAGGGTAGTCTCACCTTCGACGGCCAGAGGACTGGTAGGAGGAGCAGCCACAAGACTGGTGGCATAGTCAAGGCGGCGAGTAGAGGCAAACTTAGTGACGACGGCCGTAAGAGCGGAGACAGAGGACAAAGAGGCACGAGGGTGGGTAACAAGAGAGGCGAGAACACGAGAGAGAACAGGAGGGTATGCTGGGAAGTAGTCAGTGATAGGGGTAGAGAGGGAAGCAGTTAGGGCCGACTAAGGGGGAGACGGAAGCACAGACGGAGACGAACGAGGCAGACTACGACGGAACAGAACTGTGTGAAGGTCAGTGAGGGGAACAGGGGACGAGGGATGAGCACGAGGAGAGCAATGAGAGGGCCAAGCGTACGAAGGAGGAGGAGACAGCGGAGGCGGAGAACGAGTGACAACAGCTGGGGAGGAGTCTGGAGGAGCAAACGTGGGACCATAGACAGGAGGAGAGGGGGAAGAGGAAGGAGAGCAAGAGGGGAGACCGAGGGTCCGAATACCAGAGACAAGAGGAGGAGGCGGCTGTTGCTGCTGCTCCTGCTGTAGCTGCTGCTGCTCCTCCTGCTGATGCGGCGACTCCAGCTGCGGCTGCTGCTGCTCCTCCAGCCGCTGCAACTCTAGCTCCTCTCTCTCCAGCTCCAGCTACTCCTTACGGGCACGGCGCAGACGAGCCTGGAGCCGGGTCGGGTAGGGGTGGGGGGGAGGAGTAGTGTCCAGGGCCAAGGCAGGCCCAGGACCGCCGTCCAAAGCATTCGGCGCACCACCCCTAGAGTCAACACCACCAACAGCAACACGGCCAGGCTCACTAGGACCCGGAGGGGGCGCACCCGCACCCCCAGACGTAGCACCCCCAGGGTTAGCTCGACCGACACCAGCTCCCGGAAGACGCCTACAGCCACGGGCTCAGCTCCATCTCCAACACCCCTAGAACCAAAACCCGGTATAGGGACGCTCTCAGCACGAACTCCAACTCCTCTAAAGCTAGCACTTGCAGGGTCCTCTCCACAAACACCGGCTCCCGCACGGTCTGCTGTAGGTTGCAAGGAGGACTGCGGGGAAGGAGGCCGCACCTGAGGCTACCGAGGGAGGAGGGGTAGCGTGGGACACACCTGACGAGGCTGCACCAGGGGGGGGGAGGCTGTACTGAGGGAGCAGGAGGGGGAGCAAAAGTCAGAAAGAGAAGGAGAGGAGGAACCGAGAGACCTCGGCAGGGGTACCTGATGTAGTAGGGGACGGACTCGTCAAAACTGACGTCATGGGGAGTCAGAGAACCGGTGAAGGGGAGGGTGATAAAAGGTGAAGTCAGAGGAGTCCTCTGGGAAACCAAGGAAGACAGAGGGAATTGCGCGAGGCGAGAGCTTGTCCGCGGAGGTGTCGCGAACAAGAGCCAAGCAACCCTAGACACAAAACCGCGACGCAACACCAGGGGACCCAGTCCAAAGACTAGTCGGTGAAACCTCTGGCCGAGAGACACGTGGCCAGAGGTTCAGCTGGAGAGCGGCGTACCTAACCGCGTAGGGTCACAGAAAATGGGGGGCACGGGCGTGAGTCAAGGAGGTGCGGGCGATCTCCATGACCAAGCCTATGCAGCGCTCAACTACCCCATTCTGCTCTGGGGACTCTGGAAGCGTCCAGGACTGACAAATGCCCTGTTCGCGGGAAAATCCAGCGAGAACGCCGGACCAAAACTCACCCCCATGGTCGGAGTGGAGACAGCTGACACGACGGCCACGAGTGTCCTCTGTGGTAAGCAAGCACCTGATCAGCGTAGAAGTCACCTCAGACTTCTTCACCAGGGGGAACACAGTGGTGTAGCGGGAGTAGTCGTCAACGACCACCAGAAAGAAACGTTCACGCTCAGGGCCAAGGCGAGAGGCGGGGCTCCAAACGTCCAAGTGAAGCATCTCAAAAGGCTTGGTGGCCGGACGAAGGGAGGAGGAGTGAGGGGTGGCGCGCAGCCAACCCTCGATGCAGGGACCGTACGGTGGTGCAAGCGAAGGCGGCAGCGACGGCAAGACACGCGGGAGGCCTAAGACAAGACGCTGACTAGACATAGTACGCAAACGAGGAAGGGACGGGTGCCCCATCAGGTGGTGCCACAAAACCGTGGGGTGGGCAAGCGACCAATAGGAGCAAAACGCAACAACTGGACCAGACACGGGAACCTGACTAGACACAGCTACCTGGGGGGACGCGGCAACCTGGTGAGACGCATGGACCAGACGGGGGGCAGGGTCAGGGGCCGGGGGCAGTAGCCGCTGTTGCTGCTACTGCACACGGGGGCCAGTGTGAAGTGTGTAGAGACCAAAGTCCGGCTCAGCGGTAAAGGTGGCAACAGGCGCGTACGTGTCCCCGTCAACACAAACCGCAGTCTCGCCAGAAGGCTTAATCCACACACCCACGAGCTGACTCACGAGTGGCCTTACGCCCACCAAGTTCCTCGAGAACGAGGGGACGTGGAAGCCCGTCAGAGAACCGGAGGGAACAGACGGGCACAGAAGCGTAGTAGTGTAGCGAGCAGTGACTGGTCCCGAAGTGGGATCAACCAGTGCGACCGAGATCTTTGAAGCGGGGTAAGTGTCATGCGGTCGCGGAAGAAACAGTGCGAAGCTCCGTAGTCCAGAGTGAAAGACAGCAAAGCGTCCTCCGGAGCAGCTCTTGGACTAGTGTCTACACAAGTATCTACACTAGCAACAGGCAACTCAGCAAGTCTAGCACCTAAGCTAACAACACTCAAGTAAACAGAGTCAGAAGCACTAGAGTCAACAACAACATACATAGCCTGAGGAGTTCCTAAGAGATCAACCAATTGAGAAGCCGACATGCCCCACAAAGCAAGGCCGTACGTCTGAACAAAGGGAAGCCAGTCAAGGGCAGGGCCGTCAATGCCGTAGGCCAACCGAACCGTGTCAGTAAGCTGAGCAAAGCACTGACCCGGTGTTTGGCTGCGACCACAAGGCTGGCCTCGGCGAGCACTTGTCAGAACGTGATAGGTGCAGGGAGGGTGGACGACAGCGCGTTGCAGCTGATGCGGTTCTGACCCCTGCACCAAAACTTGCTGCTGTTGCTGTGGTTGCTGC
Source organism: Closterium sp. NIES-65 (assembly GCA_948144175.1). NCBI lineage: Eukaryota > Viridiplantae > Streptophyta > Zygnematophyceae > Desmidiales > Closteriaceae > Closterium > Closterium sp. NIES-65. The sequence continues at coordinate 104,212 of CANXME010002323.1, read as the reverse complement.
GAGGGGGGGGTGGCTGCAGGTGCTGCTGCTGCCGAGTCAGGTACCACGCCGCTGCTCCACCCCCTGCGTCTCGCAGACATGTAGGTGACTGACAAACCCGGGCATCACCTCCACCAGCCGCTGCAGTGGAGTCACCGGCCGCTGCACGAGGAGCTCCTCCAGCCCCTGCACTCCCACCGCCGCCGCTCACCACGTCACCCCCAAAGCCTCCGCCGCCTCTGCCCGCACCCTGACCACCCCTCTTGCAACTCCTACCCCGAGACCGTGAAGATGTCGTAACAGCAGCTGCGGTCACGTGAGTAGTGGCAGTGGCGAGGGAGGCAGTAAAGGTGGGCAACTGAGGGACATTGCACCCGTGAAGCAGCGGAGGGGTCACAGCACCAGAGGCGGAGGCTACCGAGCAGAGGTTGCTCTCGGTGTCCCTAAGCGCAGACTCAAGGACCCCGATAGTGAGCTCACTAGGGTGCTTCAGAAGAAGCGCGTCACGAACCGAGGTAAGGCAGTCAGGGAGGCTACTGTCGATGAAATAATTAGTAATCGTGTTGGGGTGAGGAAGCAGTGCAAGCTGTGCGTCAGTGCAAGCAGCGTGGTAGCTGGAATCGAGCAAGCGAAGGTGAGTAATCAAGTCAGCAGTGCGCTCAAACGAGGCGAGGTCAGGAAATAGGAACGGAAGGAACAGGCGACCAAGAGAGACTGTGGTGGGAGTAGCGTAGCGGGCCTTGATCACAGTCAGGAACCCACTAACCGTGTGAATCTGAGTAAAGTGGGTCTCCTCAGACTCAAGGAAGAGGCTGCTGAGGGCAATGCAGGCCGCAACGTCACGCGACTTCCATGCCGTCACATTAGCACGCTCGGGTGCATAATGATTGCTAGCTGTGTCGTTGGGGGCAGTGCCTAAAGGCGTAGGGCCGTCGGGCGTAGGAAGGATACCGGAAGCGTGCGTCCACAGAGACTCGCCTGCCTGGACCTGACTCTCGAGGTTGCGCTACGCACGCAAGAGCCAGACAACTCGAGCAGCCTACCGTCGGCGTCAAAGCGCAGTATAGCTGAAACCCTAAATTCTTTAAGGAGCTTGAGAAGGGTATGAGAGGTAGTGCAACAAGCTCAGTGCACTATAGGATGTTAGGGTAGGGCGCGGTAAGCAGGATAGGCAGCACGAGGCGACGGGCGCGGCTCGGCTAGACGGGATGGGCAGGAAGGCGTGGCTCGGCAGGACAGGACGTCTCGCGGCGCGGTGGGACGAGCTGGGCGCAGCTTAACGGGACGAGCTGGGGCAGCGTGGCGAGACGGGCTGGCGGGGCGCTGGTGACGCAACGGGCTGGGCGCACACGGCGCGACGAACGGGGGGGAGCGCGACGGACAGGACGGACAGGGGGGAGCGCGACGGACGGGACAGACAAGGGGGAGCGTGACGGATGGGACGGACTGGGGGGAGCGCGACGGACGGGACGGACAGGGGGGAGCGCGACGCGAGGGACGGGACGGGCCAAGGGGGGGTGGGGAGGGGGGGGGGGGGGGGGGGGGGGGGGGGGGTACGCGACGGACGGAACGGAAAGGACGGGACGCGACAGACGGGACGGACGGGATGGGCACGACGCGACCGGCAAGACGCGCGGAGCGCGACGGACGAACAGGGCGCAGCGGGGGGCGCCACGGTAGGAACGGGACGCGACGCGCAGGACGGGATGTGCGGGACAAGCGGAACGCGCGATGGGCGGCGCAGCAGGCGCTAGGGCACGTGAGAGACGAGCGTGAGAGGCGCTAAGGGACAGTACGGGCGTGACGAAGGTGATCGAGAGGAACAGGATCCCACAGGATCCTAACCTAGCTGATACCATATCAAGAATGAAAGTGTTCCATTCAGAATGTTGGTTGGGATACATAAACCTAACCCTAAGAGTTGTACCTCCTATGACACACATCACTAAGGCTACAACATTTGACATATATCTACCAACTCGAGCCTATCGGTCCTATCTCGTGGCAGTCAAGCAAGCAAGAGCTAATTGCTCTCTCCTCAGCTGAAGCAAAATACATCGCACTCTGCTCAGCCACCAAGGAAAAACTGTACCTTTGCGAACTACTGGAAGAAGCAAAGCTGGCCCAGTTACCCAACTTCTCCCTCTTCTGCGACAACCAATCAGCAATTCGCATAGCAAACAAGAACGGGTTCGCGAATCGAACGAAGCACATCGCCCTGCGATGCTTCGTCGTGAAGGACGAAATCGAGAAGGGAAGACTCGAGCTATCATATTGTCCCACATCTGAGATGGCAACAGATTACTTGACCAAGAAACTCGGAAAGCAGAAGTTCGAGTACAGCATGCTGCTGACTGGACAAGGTCACGTCACCAGCGACGACACTCCAGAAGCGAAGGGGAGTGAAGGTAACATGTAGTTTGCACTTCTGATGTTTCGACGCACTAAAATGTAAGCAAGGCAGATCATAGTGAAGCAACAGCGAGTCAACCAAAGAGGTTGACAAAAGGTAGCAGCAAGGAGGTTAAGCGAAGGTCAAAGGTCAGTGACCTTTGACTCACCGAAAGGCAGCGCGATAGCAAGGACAGACAACTGACTCGTTATTGAGCAGTTGCCCGAGTCGCAGCTGTATCGAATCGCAACAGCAACAGCAACTGTTAGTTATGTCTTTTAATTATATATAGCCTTGTATTACTTTGCTATTTTTTATCTATCTTGCTCTCACACACTAGTGCAAGGTGGTTCAACCAGTTCATTACAACGCTTCCGCAATTACATGATCACCCCGAGTCTTAGCCTTGAATGATCCTAAGGGCTTTCTCAGCCCAACAGCGCAACAGAGCGCGGGGCAGGGCAGGGCAGGGCAGTCCGACAGCACATGGGGCAGGGCAGGGCAGTGCGACAGCGCGCGGGGCAGGGCAGGGCACGGCGCTAGCGCAGGGCAGGGCAGCGGACAGCGCGAGGCAGGGCAGGGCATGGTAGCTTGCGACGGCAGCAGTACACGGGGCACAGCTTACGGTGGGCCCTAACAAAAACCGGTCTTACATCAGGACCTGCTTTGAAACCATGTTTAGACACCTACGGGGCTCTAAATTGAAGGATACGGTAGATGTTGAATAGAAAAGTCCCACTCAAGGTAAAAAAACAGTTTTTTCTCCATATTGAAAGCCTACTACCGACTAGGTTTCTTAGGTTCAGAACAGAAAAAACGATATACACCGCAAGCACAAGCCCATAGACAGTAACCCAAATGGCTATAGTCTACACTAAGATACAGACATGATGAGCCTGAGATACAACCAACAAAGCAAAGCCCATTTTTATTTAGAAAAGCAGTGGGCATGCACCCACGTAATTCATTCGTGTTATTGAGAAAGTAGCACCCAGCAAAGTCTTGATGATGAGCCTGCTGAATTTCAAGGATATGGTGTTGCTACCCGGCTTTACCTTATCCGGCCCTTAGCTGGTGCCCCTTCTGCCTCTGCACCAAAAGGGAAAGTGTAGAGGAATAGGATGAAAACACAATGGGCAGATGGTCAAAGCATGTCTGCTCAAGACATATGGGGAAAGAGCAATGAACCAGGGTGGAAAAACATGCAGTTACCTGCCGATAACTGCAGGCGGTTGGGAACATTGACACACAAACTCACCATTCTTGCTGAATCGACGAACCCCTCATGCGGCGAGTTTGAATGATTGTGCGAACCTGAGGCAATCCAATCTGGGGCAATCCGATGCAGCTGTTGCTCCTCATCACGTATCCATTCTTGCAGCGACACATAGGCGTGCCGGCCACCACTGCACACTCGGCATTGCGAGGGCAGGTGGGCTTGCACACAGCTGCAAAACATGAAAAGGGAGATTACAGGAGAGGGAGGAGAGAGGAAAGTGCAGAGTGTTGAGGTGCCACAAACACGTCTCAAACATATGAAATGCCGCAGGAGCAAAGTAAGAGAACTGCACTTATAGCTGAGCATTGCCTGCCCGCTCCCTTACCAGTACAGAGATTGTTCTTCTTGACGTAGCCAGGGCTACACTTGCAGCTCCCTGTACCGTTCTTCACCAGGCAAAACCCATTTGCTGGACACGTAATTGTTGCACAGGGGTCCCGAGCTGGCAGGGGTTCTGAGGGGAGAAGCAAGAAAGGGAGAGAGACAAGAGCGTGAGAAGGAAGAGGGACAGAAGCATGAGTGAGAGACAAGACAAGAGGATGAGACGGAAGAGGGAGAAAACGAGCAGCAGTATTATATGGTATATTCAATGAAGGTCCATTCCAAGAGGAAGACAAGGAAGAGGGAGAAGGAGAAGCTGTAAAGAGCTAGTATTGGAAGAGAAGCAGGTTGTAGGGTGGCAGTGGTGACTACTGAGAGGCCTCGGCGCAGCAGCACTAAAAGTCAAGTCACCCCTGGTGACCAGGGCCCACGCACTGCGCTGATGAGGTGAGAGAAAGAACACAGCACAATGCTTACCACTCCGAGAGGCTCCATTCTCACAATCCCGCAGATAAACTTCGCCCACACGATGCACTTACCCTCGCTGATCACGGCCGGCCCGTCAAGGCAGCGCCTCGCCTTGACGTCGAAGACAAGAGACCCCGGGCACACACACTGGTTTGTGTTGTTCCTCACTATGCACCTGGCAGCGGACCCGCAGTCAGCAGCGCAGCCTGTTGGGACGAGCATGGGGGCATTCGTAGAGGCAGGGCGGAGGGACAAAGTTGGGAAGGTTTTTGAGTCGACTCAAGTACACACGCATTCTTTCCTTTGCGGTTCCTTACGATGCACTTGGCAGCGGACCCGCAGTCGGCAGCGCAGCCTGGGCGAGCACGGGGCCTTCGTAGGGCAGGGCGGAGGGACACACGTGGGAAGGAGTTTTGAGACGTCTCACAACTTCATGTCGAAGGCGAGAGCCCCAGGGCACACGGATTCACCCTTTCACACGCAGATGGAAGCGCATCCTTTACGTTTAGCATGGGGCGGACAGAGGTGGAAGGAGGGAAGAGAAAAATGACAACGGTAAGGTTCATGAACCACAGTCGGAATCGCAGCTTTTGGAGCAAGCATGGTGAGTCCGCAGAGACAGAGAGCAGGGACAGGAAAAGAGTTTTGAGGTGGCTCAAAGGCGTCCTTGAGGTTTCTCACGATGCACCTCGCAGCTGAAGACAGGGACAGAAGTGGGAAGAATAGAGATGTCTCAAAACTCGACGCCAAAGACGAGAGAAACAGGGCACAAGGATTCGCCCTTGAGGCTCCTCACCCTGCACTTGGCAGTGGACCCGCAGCCGGCAGCGCAGCGGCCCAAAGGACAAGTATGGGGGACTCTTAGAGGCAAGGGGGAGGGTGACAATAGTGGGAAGGTGCAGGAGGAGAAGAATGAGACAGCGACTTACATTCATGGTTCAATCCAAACCGTTCAGACCCGTCAGAGTCGATTTGACACTTGGCCGCTGGCACGGGGGGAACAATGCCGCATGCAAACGACAAGGCGAATCATTCGCAGCAGCACAACGAAAAGAGTAATGTGTTGGCTGATGCATGAGAGGGTTGCCGTGTGGGATGCCAATGAAGCTCAAAGTCGACCTTCCAGCTGGACATTGCACACTCCGTACACCGCATCGTAACGCACCACGCCGCACCGCACCATGCACCAAGCTCTGAGTAGTCATAGGCGCAGTGCAGGCAGTAGAGCAGGCGGGCCTTCGCACGAAAAATGCCCTTACCATGGGCAGGCGTGTCAAACCTTGCAAGTCAATCTCGCAACTTACCCTCCTCGCATCTCGCTGACGCTGGCAAGTCGGCGGCAGAGAGCATCCTGAAAGCAAAAGAAGCCATGGTGGCGGCAGGGAATATTACGAGGGAGCAGAAGAAGCGATGAGATCTGATACAAGCCGATATTCAGCTCCCCAAGCAACAGAATCGAATGAATTAAACTGATAAATCTGAACGGATTGAATTGAACCGTTGAGAAGGAAGATTCGAGGTGTGGGCTCACCACGTGGTGGGAACGTGAGTGATGTTCCACGGAGGGCGCAGGTACGTCATGTAGGGGCGTCCCGCGCAGCCCGGCGCGGAGTGGAAGGAGATGCTGCTGCACTTGTGGTCCGCGCGCTCGAAACCGTCCCACGCAATCTCCGCGCTGACTTTACTCCCATTCGCGAACACGCTGCGATCCACGTCGTCGCACAACGCGTTGTAGAAAATCAGGCTGGCGTTATCCGTTGTTCTCATTGGGCCTTTGAATGCGACCACGGAGTCGTACACGACAGAGGCGCTGGCTTCTGCGGAAGGGAGGAGAAAGACTGCGGCAATGAGGGCGGCAGCCGCGAGGATTGCGGCGAGGCCGGCTTGAAGCGCGGGACGAGACGCGCGGCGCGGCGCCATGGCGACGAGAGATGTGATTGGCGAGGGAAGCTGAGGCTGCGGCGCGCTGCACCGATGTGACCACGTGTTGAAGTCCGCAGTAGGCTAGCCCGACGGTGGACCACGGAAGCGGCGGCGGGTTTCAGGATCCTGAATAAGTCTCGAGAAGGAGAGGAATTCGTGTGGAATGGCGCGTGCTACTTCTAGTTGTTTGAGTGTGAGAGAGCGAGAAGGAGAGGAATTCGTGTGGAATGGCGAGGTATGGTGAACACAGGGTAGGGGAGAAATATGTAAGGAGCTATCGCCGCCGCGATAGCTGAGGGAGGGACGAGAATGGGAGCGGGAAGGGAGCGTGAAGGAGGCACTGAGGGGAAGCCAATTCCGAATGTGACGGTGGTGTGGAAGTACATTTGATTTGTCCGAACGCGATACTGGAACGCGGTACCTCTTGGGCGCCAATAGCAGCCAAGAACTTGCGGCGAATTGCATTATTGCCAGGGCAGGTTCGCGAAAAGTGCTTGACTAGTAGAATTCGAATTCCGCCAATGTCTCGTTTTGTGACCCTGTTTCACGAACATTGCATTTCTCCCCATGTTGACTGGTATGGATAGATCTCCGACGATATGACTTGGTTACACGGGACAGTCGCCAAAATGCACTTGACGATTCCTCCAGCACTCGTTTTCCCACTTCGATACAATCCAGAAACCAAATTTAGGCGAACTAGTCGGAAAGCATGTATGAATACTGTTATGAGTTGTAAAACAGAGTTGCGTGGAATAACGAATAACGAGGCTCCGACAATATAGACTGACGATGCACTGAATAACGCGAGATAAAAAAAGCAGGAAAACACGTATCATCTGGAACCTCGGGAACTCGAGGTGGGGTGCAGGTCAAGCAGCAAAAAGCCGAAAGCGACGCCTCTGTAACGATGGAATCGACTGAATGTGGGAAAACCCTTCACTGCCAGAAATGTAGTTAAGAAATGTCGTAAATATCAGCGACACGCTTACAGGCGATATAGTCGCAAAGCAGCGAAGGAAGGGCTGGCTTTTGTAAATGAAATGAAGGAAAGAAAGAAACCAAAGAAAATCATTATGCTTTTTTCGTTTTCCCCATGATTTTTTTTCTTAGTCTAAGAAATGGATACATGATTTCTCAGGAACCAGAGAAGTATAACTCTGATCATCTGAGATAAGAAACTACTATCAGACTAATGCAGGATTCACTAACGAGAACCCACCGATATGAATTTCGTACAGTCATCGCCCATATAGTAGACAGTGTTGAATAGTAGACAGGGGTTGTCTACTATCCGGCATTACAAGACACTGTCAAATGTTGTAGTCTTAATAATGTGTGTTATAGAGGGTACAACTGTTAGGGTTAGGTTGATGTACCCCAACCAGCCTTAATCAAACCAACACTTACATTCTTGACATGGTATCACCTATGTTAGGATCCTGTGGGATCCTGATCCTCTCGTTCACGTCCGTAGCGCCCGAGACTGTCCCGTATGTTAGTGCCTGTTACGCTCGTACTGTCCCCTAGCGCCCACTGTGTCAGAATATTATCTTATTGTTCTAGCCTGTAGTGGGGTGCTCTATAGCGAGTACAACCCTTCTAGGGTTTGCTATTTGTATCCTCATTCTTGCTAGTTCAATCCTCCTTCTTTCTTCAAACTTTGACATGGTATCAGAGCAGGTCGATCCCCTTGGATCGATCCTGTGGGTGGGTTACCACCTCGCTTCCGCTGCTACTTTTTCCTCCCGCCGTGCGCCCCGAGGCGCGCGGCGGTTTTCTGCCCGCCGTGCGCCCCGAGGCGCGCGGCGGTTCATTGCCCGCTGTGCGCCCGAGGCGCGCGGCGGGCTTCTCCCCTACGTCGCGGCCCCGCCCCGATCGTCGCGGCCCCGCCCCTTGACGCGGCCCCGCTCTACGTCGCGGCCCCGCCCCGGCCCGTCGCCGCCCGTGCGCCTGCCCGGCTCGGCCCCGCCCTTCGTCGCGGCCCCGCCCCGGCCCGTCGCCGCCCGTGCGCCTGCCCGGCTCGGCCCCGCCCTTCGTCGCGGCCCCGCCCCGGCTCGTCGCCGCCCGTGCGCCTGCCCGGCTCGGCCCCGCCCTACCTTCGCGGCCCCGCCCAACGTTGCGGCCCCGCCCTATGTCGCGGCCCCGCCCTACGTCGCGGCCCCGCCCTATGTCGCGGCCCCGCCCCGACCGTCGCGGCCCCGCCCCTCGTCGCGGCCCCGGCCCCGTCCCCCCCCCCCCCCCCCCCCCCCTTTTCTCCCCTCCCCCCCAATTCCCGTCGTCCGTCGAGGCGACCTGAGGGGCGCGCTGTGGGGTGGCAGGTATGGGGGTGGCCAGTGTACTTTCCTCCCTTTGCTCCTCCTCCTCCTTCGTCTCCCACTGCTGCAGCTGTCGCTGAGGGGGGTGGTTGTGTGGGAGACCGGGTTTAGGGTTTTAGGGGGGTGCGTGGGAGTAGAGCTAGTGGTGTAGCAGTGGGTGTGTATCAGGGGGGTGGGACTGTGTGCGGGAGGATGAGCGGAGGTTGCCAGTTTGTCGTCAGCAGCACCTGTAGTCCGGGGCGCTGTCCCGGTAGCCCAGTCGTAGCCAGCTGTGCCAGCCGCCCGTGGGTCCGTTGCCCGTCCGCCGCTATTTGAGCCGCGGGGCCTGTTACTCCTGTAGTCCGGGCGCTGTCCGGTAGCCGCTGTGCCAGTCTGCCTCCTGTTGCCCGTGTGTCTGCAGCTTCAGCCGTCGCCTCCTGTCTCCTCTCCCCTCACTCTCCCTCCTCCTCCTCACTTGCCCGTTGTGACTACCACTAGCTTTGCTTATAATTGTGAACTCTAAACTATTTCTTCTTGACCTTGTGCTCAGAATGCGTGGTGACATTGTGATCCACCCTGAGCTTGTACTGTTTTGCCTGCTCTGCTGATTACACCCCACTTTGGCTATGGGGGTGTGTCAGAATATTATCTTATTGTTCTAGCCTGTAGTGGGGTGCTCTATAGCGAGTACAACCCTTCTAGGGTTTGCTATTTGTATCCTCATTCTTGCTAGTTCAATCCTCCTTCTTTCTTCAAACTTTGTCACACTGCGCTTGCCGTTACGTCGTTCTCGTGCCCTAGCGCCCGCTGCGGTTGCCGTTACGTCGCTCTCGTGCCCTAGCGCGCACTGCGTCTGCCGTTACGTCGCTCTCGTGCCCTAGCACCCGCTGTGCCTGCCATTACATCGCTCCAACCATCCCGCCGCATCGCGCTGTCCGTCCGCGTCACGCTGCCCGTCCGCGTCGCGCCGTCAATCCCGTCTCGTCCGTCCGCGTCGCGCCGTCAGTCCCGTCCCGTCCGTCCGCGTTGCGCTACCCGTCCGCGTCGTGCTACCCGTCCGTATCGCGCCGTCCGTCCCGTTTCGTCCGTCCACGTCGCGCTGCCCATCCGTCCCGTCCCGTTCATCCGCGTTGCGCTGCCCGTCCGCGTCGCGCAGTCCGTCCCGTCCCGTCGCGTCGCGTCGCGCTGCCCGTCGGTCGCGCTACCCCTGCCCGTGGCGCTGCGCCCTCCTAGTCCAGCAGTGTTGTGCCATACTCTGTGTCCCGTAGCGCCCTACCCTATGTCCCATAGCGCCCTACTGAGTCGCTCTCAGTGATTAGGGTTTCAGCAACAACACTTCCCACCTCTTTGCTTTTGCTATAGCGACCCTTAGGGTCCTGGGCTTTGATGCCGAGGGTAGGCCGCTCGAGTTCTCGGTCTGGCTCCTGCGTGCGCGCCGTCTTTTAGAGAGTCAGGTTCAGGCCGATGAGTCTCTATGGGCGCACGCTTCCGGCGACCTTCCTAAGCCCGACGACCCTGCACCTTTAGGCACTGACCCCAGCACTGCTGATAGAAACCGTTATGCCTGCCAGCGTGCTGACCTGACAGCATGGAAGTCGCGTGACGCTGCGGCCTGCATCGCCCTCAACAGCCTCCTCTCTGAGTCTGAGGAGGCCCACTTCACTCAGGTTCGCACGGCTAGTGAGTTCCTGACTGCGATCAAGGCGCGCTACGCTACTCCCACCACTGTCTCTCTTGGTCGCCTGTTCCTCCCATTCCTGTTTCCTGACCTCGCCTCGTTTGAGCGCACTGCTGACTTGATTGCTCACCTCCGCTCGCTCCATTCTAGCTACTACGCTGCCTGCACTGACGCACAGCTTGCACTCCTTCCTCCCCCCATGGCGATTACTATCTATTTTGTCGCCACTAGCCTCCCTGACCGCCTTGCCTCGGTTTCTGACGCGCTTCTTCTGAAGCACCCTAGCGAGCTCACTATCGAGGTCCTTGAGTCTGCCCTCAAGGACGTCAAGAGCAACCTCCACTCGGTAGCCTCCGCCTCTGGTGCTGTGCCCCCTCCACTGTTTCACGGGTGCACTGTCCCTCAATTGCCCACCTTTACTGCCTCCTTTCCCACTGCCACTACTCACGTGACCGCGGCTGCTGTTACGACTTCTCCTCGGTCTCGGGGTAGGAGTGGTAGGAGGGGCGGTAAGGGGGCGGGCGGAGGCGGTGAGGGTGACGTGGCGAGCGGCGACGGCGGGACTGCAGGGGCTGGAGGAGTGCCTTGTGCAGCGGCCGGGGACTCCCCTGTTGCAGCTGGTGGAGGTGACGCCCGGGTTCGTCCGCCACCTACTGGTCAACCAGCTGCAGGGGGTGGAGCAGCGGCGTGGTACCTAACTCAGCGACAGCAGCAGCAGCCCCTCCCCTCACAGCAGCCATAATAATAGCAGCGATAGCCCTTCCCCTTGCAGCAGCCACAGCACCAGCAGCAGGTTTCGGGGCAGGGTTCGGTATAGCGTCAGCTGCAGCGCGGTGTCGTCCACCCTCCCTGCACCTATCACGTTCTGACAGGTGCCCGCCGAGGCCGCAGCCACCCACTGGGTCAGTGTATTGCTCAGCTTACGGACACGGTTCGGTTGGCCTACGGCGTTGACGGCCCTGCCCCTGACTGGCTTCCCCTTGTTCTATCGTACAGCCCTGCTTTGTGGGGCATGTCGGCTTCTCAGTTGGTTGTTCTCTTAGGAAATCCTCATGCTACGTATGCTGTTGTTGACTCTAGTGCTTCTGACTCCGTTTACTTGAGTGTTGTTAGCTTAGGTGCTAGTCATGCTGAGGTGCCTGTTGCTAGTGTAGGTACTTGTGTAGACACTAGTCCAGGAGCTGCTCCGGAAGACGCTTCGCTGTCTTTCACTCTGGACTACGAAGCTTCGCACTGTTTCTTCCGCAACCGCACGACACTTACTCTGCTTCCTACACCGGTCTCTGTCGCACTGGATGATCCCACTTCGGGACCAGTCACTGCTCACTAAACTACTACGCTTCCGTGCCTGGCTGTTCCCTCCGGTTCTCTGAATGGCTTCCACGTCACCTTGTTCTCGAGGAACTTGGTGGGTGTGAGGCCACTCGTGAGTCAGCTCGTGGGTGTGTGGATTGAACCTTCTGGCAAGACCGCGGTTTGTGTCGACGGCGACACGTACGCGCCTCTCGCCACCTTTACCGCTGAGCCGGGCTCTGGTCTCTACACACTTCACACTGGCCCCCGAGGGCAGCAGCACCACCAGCAGCAGCTACTACTACCCACGACCCCTGTAACTACCCCCTGTCAGGTTCCCGCGTCACACCAGGTTGCTGCATCCCCCCAGGTAGTTGTGTCTGGTCAGGTTCCGGTGTCTGGTCCTGTTGCTGCGTCATGCTCCTGCCGGTCGCTTGCCCACCCTACCGTTTTGTGGCACCACCGGATGGTGCACCCGTCCATTCCTCGCCTGCGCGCTATGTCTAGTCAGCGTCTTATCTTAGGCCTCCAGTCTGTCTTGTCGTCGCTACCGCCTTCGCTCGCACCCGCTTGCGGTCCCTGCGTCAAAGCCAATTCCAAATGTGACGGTGGTGTTGAAGTACATTTGATTTGTCCGAACACGATACTAGAACGCGGTACCTCTTGGGCGCCAATAGGAGCCAAGAACTTACGGCGAATTGCATTATTGCTAGGGCAGATTCGCGAAAAGTGCTTGACTAGAATTCGAATTCCGCCAATGTCTCGTTTTGTGACCCTGTTTCGCGAACATTGCATTTCTCCCCATGTTGACTGGTATGGATAGGTTTTCGACGATGTGACTTGGTTACACGGGACAGTCGCCAATACTTGCAGCCGATACTTCTCAGCCAGCCCCTCACAATACTTACTCTGCTGCAACCTCAACACTACCTTGTGAAGGTCCCTCTCCACATGCATCCCCAAATAGTACTTCACATCTCCCATCTTGGAGCACTTTAACTGCATCTCCTGCATCTCCTCCACACGGTCAATCATTGCAGACGACTTAGAGAAGAGCAGGATGTCATCCATATACACCAGGAGCATGAGGAATTGCTCTTTCTCTTGCAGCAGGAACTAGCTGTGGTCGCACTCACTCTTCTGAACCCCCCAAGCAGCAGTGTCTCCTCCAGCTTGTGGTACCAGGCGCGAGGAGCCTGCTTCAGGCCGTAGATGGCCTTCTTCAGCCTGCACACCTTGCCGCTCCCATCATCCAGCCCCTCAGGCTGTAACATGTATAGCTCCTCCAGATGATCCCATTGAGGAAGGCAATGGTTATGTCCATCTGCTTCACCCGCCATCCACGATTTGCTGCCATTGCCAATGACACCCGAAATGTTGTGCCTTTCCCCACAGAAGCAAAAATCTCGTCAAAGTCCTTCCCCTTTGTCTGCTGAAACCCCTTAGCCACAAGCCTTGACTTGTGGCGGTCAGCGCCCCATCAGGTCCATACATATGCCTGAAGATCAACTTGGAAGAAATGGCCTTCTTCCTAGGAGGAAGCTCACACAGCTCCCAAGTCTCATTCTCCAGCAGAGAGTCATACTCCTCCTTCACACTCTACTTCCACTTTTCAGCATCGGGCCCGCTCAATGCCTCAGCTAGCGTCTTGGGCTCAGGGAAGGCTGCCCAGTAGCAGTGTGCTATCTCTTCCTCATCACACTGCTCAGACACACTCCCAGCCCGCACCACCTTTGGCTTGCCTAAGCTCGGATAGGTCAGCCGGTTAGGAGGGCGCACATCCCTCCTAGGACGGTCAGTCGGACGTGCGGCACCTTGTGGAGCACCTTGCTGCTACTGCTGCTGCTGCTCCTCCACCTCAGGTTCTCCCCCATCCTCAGTCACCCCAGAAATCTCCTCCTCTGAGACAGTGACCTGCACTTGCCTCGAAGGCCACTGCACCTCATCAGCCTCAATGATCAGCGGTGTAGTAGGAAGCTTCTGCTGCTGCTGCTGCTTCCACTCCTTGTAGTATAAGGACTCGAGGAACTTCACATCCCTCAACACAGTCAGCTGCTGGCCGGTCAAGTCCCATATCAACCAGCCCTTGTGATCCTTAGCAAGCCCGAAGTGCACACCCCATCTCCTAGAAGCCTCCAACTTTCCCCTCTTCTCTTTCGGTACATGAAACACTACCATGCACCCAAAGGCTCTCTGCATGTTAAGTGCTGGTGCACTCCCATACCACTTGGTGTAAGGGACCCACTGCTTGTCCCCCATTCTCGCCAGCACCCTGTTCTTCACAAGAGCGACCTGCCTCAATACAGTCACCCAAAACGGATCCGGCAACCGTGCACGCCCAAGGAGAGTGCGAGCACCTTCTTGCAGGGTTCGGTTGAACCGCCCAGCCACGCCGTTCTGCTGAGGGTTGTAAGGCACCGTGAGCTGATGCTGTATTCCCTTCTTCTTCAGCACCACCTCAAAATCAGTGCCAATGAACTCTCCCCCGTTGTCAGTGCGGATCACCTTCACCTTATGTTCGCTCTCCCTTTGAGCTCTCGGCATCCACTCCTTAAGAACAGCCGCTGCCACCTCCCCCTTGGTCTTGAGAGGGTACACCCACACCGCACGCGTGTGGTCGTCCACAATCGTCAAGAAGTAGCGGCTGCCCTTGTAGGGCCCACCACATCCATATGCACAAGCGCAAGTGGAGTCTTGGTTGGTCCTGTGCTGCTGCTGTCACAGGATCGAATTCTCAATCGAATCTTGTCACTAAAACTGAATACAAGGCATTTTTATTGAGAAAATGAGAACGAGAATGAATGACCAAGGAATGGAAGTGATACAAATATGCAACCCTAGAAATGTGTACCCCATATAGGCTACCCCACTATAGCCTACACAATATTATTATTTGACACAGCCCCATAGGCAAAGTGGGGGAGAACAAGGGGTCACAAGACCAGGCAGGCAAAGCAAACAAAGCTCAGGGTGGATCACAACGTCACCACACAGTCCGAGCACAAGCTAAAGGCCACAAGGCCAGTTCACATGCAGGAGTACACATATATATAAGGCTAAACAAGCAAGAGCAGTGTCAAACATTATATGTTTGTGTGGTTCTAGGCTGTAGTGGGTCACACCATAAGGGGTACACCAGATTAGGGTTTGACATATTTGTACTGTTGTTCCTGCTAGTCACTCCTCATTCTCGTTTCTCATTCTGACATGGTATTACGAGCCTAGGTTCCACCTAGGACCGAAACGATAGGGCCCACCGTTTCCGCTAGCCGCGCCCTCGTGCGCCGCCGTTCTTTTTCCTGCGCCTCGAGCGCCTCCTTCTCAAGGCCCCGTATGGCCCCGCGCTAGCTTCTCACGGCCCCCGATCGGCCCCGCGCTAACCTCCTAAGGCCCCCGTCGGCCCCACGCTAGCCCCGCGCTAGCCTCCTAAGGCCCCCGATCGGCCCCGCGCTAGCCTCCTAAGCCCCCGTCGGCCCCACGCTAGCCCCGCGCTAGCCTCCTAAGGCCCCCGATCGGCCCCGCGCTAGCCTCCTAAGGCCCCCGTCGGCCCCGCGCTAGCCTCCTAAGCCCCCGTCGGCCCCACGCTAGCCCCGCGCTAGCCTCCTAAGGCCCCCGATCGGCCCCGCGCTAGCCTCCTAAGGCCCCCGTCGGCCCCGCGCTAGCCTCCCACGGCCCCTGCAGGCCCCGCGCTAGCCTCTCACGGCCCCTTAAGGCCCCACGCTAGCCTCCCACGTCCCCTGTAGGCCCCGCGCTAGCCTCTCACGGCCCCCCCCTTTGGCCCCGCGCTAGCCCCGACCGGCCCTCCCGCGCTCGCCCCTCTACGACCGAGCCGCACGGCGCGACCCGAACCGAACCGCGCGACCCAGCTGAGCCGCGCCGCCCCAGCCGAGCCGCGCCGCCCTAGCCGAGTCGCGCCGCCCTAGCCGAGTCGCGCCGCCCTAGCCGAGCCGCGCCGCCCTAGCCGAGCCGCGCCCTACTTACCTGTGCACAGCACTGCTACTGCTACTGCTACTGCTACTGCTACTGCTACTATCACCACTGCTTCTACTGCTACTTCAGCTATGGCTAGCCCTACAGTTCTCTCGTTCGATTCTGAGGGCCGCCCGATTAAGTTTGATACATGGCTCGATGATCTGCACCTGTTCCTCCAGCTCACTGCCAGAGAGGATATCTCGCTGTACGATCACGCACTAGGCACAGTCCCTGCTCCTGCTACTACTGCTACCGCTACTGCTCGCTCGCAGTGGCAGACTCGCGATGCCCACGCCCGCTTTGCCATTCGCAACTCCCTGCCAGTCGATGAGCGTGAGCACTTCGGCCAGCATCAGACTGCGCAGGCCCTGTACACTGCTGTAGTTGCGCGCTACTCCTCCCCGGCCTCAGCTGCACTAGGTCGTCTCTCCCTTCCCTACCTGTTCCCCGACCTGTCCGCTTTCCAGACAGTCGCTGACCTCATCACTCACCTCCGTACTAGTGATGCCCGCTTCCGTGCATCCATGCCCGCTGAGTTTCTTGCCTCCAACCCTCCCCCGCTCTGGCTCACTCTCTACCACCTAGTCACCCGCCTCCCTGACACTCTGCGTACAGTCAGGGACCACTTCCTAGCTCGCTGTCCCACTGAGCTCACCATTGCCGCCCTAGAGAAGGAACTACTTGCAGCTGAGAAGAGTATTGTAGCTGTAGGTGCCTCTCGTGGCGACCCCCGCACCCCTTTCTTCGAGGGGTGTTCCCCCTCCCCCCTCCTCCCCTCTGTCGCCTCTGTTGCTGCTGTCGACCTTCTTGGTGCTGAGCAGGTCGGCTCTGCGTCCGCTCCCAGCGGGCGCCGCAGCGGCAAGGGCAGGGGAGGCAAGGGCGGTGGGGGTGACGGCGGGGGAGGTGGTGGTGGGGGTGGTGGCAGCGGCGGGGGCGGTGGCGGGGCTGGAGGGGCTAGTGGCAGCGGTGGGGGTGGTGGAGGCAGCGGCGGCGGCGGTGGCCGCGGTGGGGGCGGTAATGGTGGCGGCAGTGGACGTGGCGGCGGCAGGGGCGGTGGTGGTCGTGGTGGAGGCGGCGGTGGTGGTCGTGGAGGCTCTGGCACTGGCCAGAGTGCGCAGCACCCTCAGTCCTCCCAGGAGCTTCGTGAGTGGTACTTACAGCACGGGGGTGGGGGGGGTAGCCTTAGCTGCACGTACGTCATCCGCACTGGTCGCCGCAAGGGACAGACGTGCGGGAGGGCGCACACTTCGCAGCGCTGCTTCTCTCGCCTAGATGACGCTTGGCGTGCTCAATTTCCTGACGCTCCTGAGCTCCCTCAGTGGGCTGATCTCCTCAAGAAGGATATCGATATCTATGCTCTTGATTTTGATGTTATTCTCAAAGCAATGTATGCATTGACTATTAGTGGAGAGGAGGACCAGTACCTGAGTGTTCCGCCTGACCCAGGCATCCGCACGAGTGAGGCTGCCGCCCTAGGTACTTGCGTGTCTGCTACCCCAGGTACTGGTGAGGCTACTGCTCTAGGTGCGTGTGTGTCCGCCACCCCAGGTACTACTGAGTCCACTGAGGCACTGCACACCTTCACTCTAGACTCAGGCGCTTCGCGCTGTTTCTTTCGTGACCGCACTGCTCTTGAGCCCCTTGCTCGACCAGTCGCTGTCTCGCTCGCTGACCCCTCTGGGGGTCCGGTCATTGCGACCTCCTCCACCCTCCTTCCTTGTCCTGCTGTCCCGTCGGGCACACTGTCAGGTCTCCACCTCCCCTCGTTCTCTACGAACTTGGTGGCGGGTTGTGCGCTTCAGGATGGGGGTGTTCACCAGTTCACCCCTGCCTACGAGCGTGTGACACACTGCACGTGTGCTCGGACGGGCCGTCACCTGGCTACCTTCACTCGGCAGCCGGGGTCGGACCTGTACACACTGACCACTGAGTCCCCTCAGGTAGCGGCGTCTGCGTCTGCGTCTGCGTCAGGTCAGCTCTCTGCCCCCTGCTCGTGTCGCTCTCTAGCGCACAAGACTGTCCTCTGGCACCACCGACTTGGTCACCCGTCAGTGCAGCGCCTTCGGGGCATGCACGCCCGGTACCTAGTCTCTGGTCTTCCTCGGGTACTCCCTCCCCTCCCACCCTCCCTTGCTCCTCCTTGTCTTCCCTGTGTCGAGGGGCGGCAGCGCGCTGCCCCTCACTCCTCCTCGTTCCCCCCGACGACTGCTCCTTTGCAGACGCTCCACAAGGACGTGTGGGGCCCAGCCCGCGTCCGTGGTCAGGGCCAGGAGAGGTACTTCTTGATCGTCGTTGACGACTACTCGCGCTACACCACGGTCTTCCCCTTGCGCACCAAGGGTGAAGTCCCTGATGTTCTGATCCCCTGGATCAGTTGAGCACGTCTTCAGCTTCAAGAGCGTTTTCGCTCGGAGTTTCCTGTTCTGCGCTTGCACTCTGACAGAGGTGGCGAGTTCTCCTCCGACCTCTTGGCAGCCTACTGTGCCGAGCATGGCATTCGCCAGTCGTTCACGCTCCCGGCCTCTCCACAGCAGAATGGTGTTGCTGAGCGCCGCATTGGCTTGGTCATGGAGGTCGCTCGTACCTCCTTAGTCCACGCGGCTGCCCCCCACTTTCTGTGGCCGTTTGCGGTCCGGTACGCTGCGCATCAGCTCAACCTCTGGCCCCGTGTCTCCTTGCTGGAGACCTCGCCCACACTGCTGTGGACGGGGGAGGTTGGCGATACGTCACGCTTCCGTGTCTGGGGATCCCGAGCTTTTGTTCGCGACACGTGTGCGCACAAGCTCTCCTCCCGCACTGCTCCCTGTGTCTTTCTTGGCTTTGTCCCGGATGCGTCTGGCTGGCAGTTTTACCACCCCGCCTCGCACCGAGTCTTCCCCTCTCAGGACGTCACTTTTGACGAGTCCGTGCCCTTCTACCGCCTCTTCCCCTACCGCACTGCCCCGCTCCCTCCCCCGCCTCTCTTCCTCGCGCCAGGTGCTGCAGTGGTAGACCCCCTCCCCCCTCAGGGTGCCGCTCCCTCAGGTGTCTCTCAGGTAGACCCGGTTGAGCCCACCGAGGTAGCTGTCGACTCGCGTCCTGCTGGAGGTGCTGAGCCTGAGCGTGCGGAGCCTGAGCGTGCGGAGCCTGGGGGTGCTGAGTCTGGGGGTGCTGATCCTGGGGGTGCTGAGCCTGGGGGTGCTGGGTTTGGGGGTACTGAGCCTGGCGTTGCTGAGTCTAGGGGTACTGCGCCTGGAGTTGCTGAGCCTGGGGGTGCTGAGCCTGGTGGTGTTGCAGTTGACTGTGAGGCGCCTGGAGGACCTCCCTCTTCGCAGCAGCTGCGTGAGTGGTACTCACGGTACTGCAGCCTCCGGCGGGGTGAGTCTCGGGCTCGTGGTACTGCTGGAGTTGGTACTCGTGCTTCCCCACCACGGCGGGAGCCGCCCTCTTCCCCTCAGCTTCGAGAGTGGTACGCTCGGCACATCAGTCTCCGTAGTGGAGCTGCTGGTGCTGGGGTCCCCGGAGTTGACGCTGCTGCGAGTACTACGGACCCTGGTGCTGGAGGTGCTGCTGCTGCTGGCGGTGCTGCTGGAGGTACTGCTGCTGCTGGCGGTGCTACTGGAGGTGCTGCTAGTACTGAGGACCCGGGCGTTGGAGCTGCTGTGGGTGCTACGGACCCTGGTGCTGGAGGTGCAGCTGCTGCTGGCGGTGCTGCTGGAGGTACTGCTGCTGCTCGCGGTGCTGCTGGAGGTGCTGCTGGAGGTGCTGCGGACCCTGGTGCTGGAGGTGCTGCTGCTTCTGGAGGTGCTGCTGCTGCCGCTGGTGTCTCTGCTGGTTCGAGAGCTGCTGCACGGCCACGATCGTACTTCGTTCCGCTCCTTCAGCAGGTTCTTGGTCAGCCTCCTCCTCCTTGTTCTCCTCTCGCCTTAGAGTGTCCGCCGTCTGTCCAGTCACAGCCACAGTTACCGCCTGCCTCCCCACTCCCTGTGCCTGCTCCTTACACTGGTCCGACTGACGGTCTTGCTGAGAAACGTGAGCCTGCGTCACGTCCTGTGTCACCTGCGTCTCGTCGAGCGTCGCCTGTTCGAGCTGCTACCACTGGTAGTCGTGTCCCGCGTGAGCGTCCTCCTACTGTCCCAGGCACGCACCAGATGGCGCTTCGTCAGTCCACTGCTCCGCAGCGTGTTGCTCTCCCGTCGCCTCCTGCGTCCTCTCTTCCTGCTCTTGCTGACCCGGAGTCAGACTCCCTTCGCGCTGCCAGTCCTACTGTCACACGTCTCCTGGCTACGGTTGTCACTGACCCTTCCTTTGAGTCCGGTGCTGCGTCTGCCCTAGTCACTGAGCTTGTCGACTTTGCAGCTGCGTGTCGTCTAGACTACGCAGCGAGTCTTGTTGCTGAGTCTGAGTCTGCCTGTCCTCCGTCCGTCGGGGGTGAGTGTGCTCTTGGCACGGACGTCCTTGAGGACAGGCAGGAGGAGTTTGGTTGCCTTGCCGCTGCTTTGCCCCATCTCGTGTCCATGCTTGTTGCCCCTGAGGGAGACCCGGATGCACCAGACATCCCGACCCCACGCTCTTACGCAGAGGCGATGGCCGGTCCCTACTCCTCTCAGTGGCAGTCAGCCATGGACACAGAGATGGCTTCCTGGAAGTCCACAGGCACCTACGTCGACGAGGTTCCCCCACCTGGGGCGAACATCGTCAGTGGCATGTGGATTTTCAGGGTGAAGCGGCCGCCGGGCTCTCCGCCTGTCTTCAAGGCGCGTTACGTTGCACGAGGCTTCAGTCAGCGAGAGGGAGTTGACTTCTTCCAGACCTTCTCCCCAACCCCGAAGATGACCACTCTTCGGGTTCTGCTACACGTCGCCGCTCAGCGTGACTACGAGCTCCACTCTCTTGACTTCAGCACAGCTTTCTTGCAGGGCAGCCTGCACGAGGAGATCTGGCTGCGCCGCCCACCTGGCTTCACTGGGTCGTTCCCTCCTGGCACCCAGTGGAGCCTCCGGCGGCCAGTCTACGGTCTCCGCCAGGCGCCGCGTGAGTGGCACGACACAGTGAGGACTACACTTGCGGCTCTTGGGTTTGCTCCTTCTACTGCTGACCCGTCGCTGTTTCTGCGCACCGACACCTCGCTGCCGCCGTTCTACATCCTCGTGTACGTCGACGACTTGGTCTTTGCCACTGCGGACACTGCCGCACTCGCCCACGTGAAGTCCGAGCTGCAGAAGAGACACACGTGCACAGACCTGGGTGAACTGACAAGCTATCTTGGCTTGCGGATCACCCGGGACAGAGCACGCCGCACCATTACCCTGACTTAGTCACACATGGTGCAGCAGGTCCTTCAGCGCTTCGGCTTCACGTACTCCTCGCCTCAGTCCACTCCTCTGCCTACGGGTCACTCGCTCTCAGCTCTGCCTTCGGATGAGTCCGTAGAGTCGAGTGGTCCGTATCCAGAGCTTGTGGGCTGCCTCATGTACCTGATGACCTGCACTCGACCTGACCTAGCATACCCTCTCAGCATCTTAGCACGCTATGTTGCTCCCGGCCGTCACCGGAAGGAGCACATGGATGCAGCTAAGAGGGTGTTGCGCTACTTGTGCAGTACGTCGGGCATGGGGCTAGTGCTTGGAGGGCGAGACCGGCCTGTTCTCACTGGGCACTCAGACGCTTCTTGGGCAGACGACCAGGCTACTCAGCGGTCGTCTCAGGGTTACACCTTCAGTCTTGGCTCTGGCTCTGTCTCTTGGCGTTCTACTCGTTCTTCTTCTGTTCTCAGCTCCAGCTGTGAGGCTGAGATCTACGCCACGGCCATGGCTGCCCAGGAGCTTCGCTGGCTCACCTACCTGCTGACTGACCTTGGAGAGCAGCCTCGTTCTCCTCCAGTGCTGTACGTCGACAACAAGGCAACCATTGCCTTGTGCCAGGAGCACTGACTGGAGCACAGGACGAAGCACATTGCTCTGCGTTACTTTCTAGCTCGAGAGCTACAGCAGCGTGGTCAGCTTCTTCTGCGTTACGTGGCCACTGAGGCCAACACTGCTGATGTGTTCACCAAGGCGCTTCCGCCTGTTGACCATCAGCGTTTTTGCACTCTTCTAGGCCTTGTGCCGACTGTTTCTCACTTACTTACTTCTTGACTTTACCTGTACTGTGATCATTATATATATACCTGCATGTTTGCCTTGTTAGGTTGTGATCATTGTACCTCTTGCTCTATTATAAAACTGCATGTGAACTGGTCTTGTGACCGCTTGCTTGTGCTCGGAATTTGTGTGGAATCCTCGAGATCCACCCTGAGCTTGTTTGCCTTGTTTTGCCTTGACTGGTCTTGTGACCCCTAGGTCTCCCCCACTTTGCCTATGGGGGTGTGTCAAACATTATATGTTTGTGTGGTTCTAGGCTGTAGTGGGTCACACCATAAGGGGTACACCAGATTAGGGTTTGACATATTTGTACTGTTGTTCCTGCTAGTCACTCCTCATTCTCGTTTCTCATTCTGACAGAGCAGGTATATATATATGTAAGGTCAAGGGGTGCGCAAGTGAGGCAAGACAGGCACAAGACCCAGCTGGGTGCAGAAGCGCTGATGATCACAAGGCGGAAGTGCCTTGGTGAAAACATCAGTAGTGTTAGCCTTAGAGGCCACGTACGCAAGTCGCAACTGACCACGCTGCTGCAACTCATGAGCAAGAAAGTAGCGGAGAGCAATGTGCTTCGTTCTGTGCTCCAGTCTCTGCTCCCGACACAAGGCTAGCATGGCCTTTTTGTCTACGTACAGCACCGGAGGAGAACGAGGCGGCTCTCCGAGGTCAGTCAGCAGGTAGGTGAGCCAGCGAAGCTCCTGTGCAGCCATGGCCCCGGCGTAGATCTCAGCCTCACAACTGGAGCCGAGAACAGAAGACGAGCGAGTAGCCCGCCACGAAACAGAGCCGGAACCAAGGCTGAAGGTGTAACCCTGTGACGACCGCTGCGTAGCCTGGTCGTCTGCCCAAGAAGCGTCCGCATGCCCAGTGAGGACCACTGGACTCCGCCCTCCAAGCACTAGCCCCATGCCCGACGCACTGCACAAGTAGCGCAACACCCTCTTCGCTGCAGCCATGTGCTCTGGTCTGTGTCTCTCAGGAGCAACATAGCGTGCAAGAATGCTAAGAGGGTATGCAAGGTCAGGTCGTGTGCAGGTCATCAGGTACATGAGGCAGCCAACAAGCTTTGGGTACGGGCCACTCGACTCTACGGACTCATCCGAAGGCAGAGCTGAGAGCGAGTGGCGAGTAGACAGAGGAGTGGCCTGAGGCGAGGAGTACGTGAAGCCGAAGCGCTGAAGGACCTGCTGCACCATGTGTGACTGAGTCAGGATAATGGTGCGGCGTGCTCTGTCCCGGGTGATCTGCAAGCCAAGGTAGCTGCGCAGTTCACCCAGGTCTGTGCATGTGTATCTCTTCTGCAGCTCGAACTTCACGTGGGCGAGTCCAGCAGTGTCAGCTGTGGCAAAGACCAAGTCGTCGACGTACACGAGGATGTAGAACGGCGGCAGAGAGGTGTCGGTGAGTAGAAACAGCGACGGGTCAGCAGTAGAGGGAGCAAACCCAAGAGCCGCAAGTGTAGTCCTCAGTGTGTCGTGCCACTCGCGCGTTGCCTGGCAAAGACCGTAGAGTGGCCGTCGAAGGCTCCACTGGGTGCCAGGAGGGAAAGTCCCAGTGAAGCCAGGTGGACGGCGCAACTAGATCTCCTCGTGCAGGCTACCCTGCAGGAAAGTAGTGCTGAAGTCAAGGGAGTGAAGCTTGTAGTCACGCTGAGCGGCTACGTGTAGCAGCACCCGAAGAGTGGTCATCTTCGCCGCCTCCCCCTTGCGGCCCGTCGCCGCCTCCTCCTTGCAGCCCGTCGCCGCCTCCCCCCTTGCGGCCCGTCGCTGCCTCGTACAGCGGCCCCACCGACCCCGCGCGCCGCCCTAGCGGCCTCTTGCGCCGCCTGTCGGCCCCGCTTGCCGCCCTTGCGGCCCTACGAGCCGCCCGTCGGCCCACCGTGAGCCGCCCTAACGGCATCGACGCCACCTTGGCTGGCACCCGGCGCCTACTCCTACGACCCCGGCGCCTGCTCCTACGACCCCGGCGCCTGCTCCTACGGCCCCGGCCCATGCTCCTACGGCCCCGGCGCCTACTCCTACGACCCCGGCGCCT
Source organism: Closterium sp. NIES-65 (assembly GCA_948144175.1). Lineage (NCBI taxonomy): Eukaryota > Viridiplantae > Streptophyta > Zygnematophyceae > Desmidiales > Closteriaceae > Closterium > Closterium sp. NIES-65. The sequence goes on along the minus strand of CANXME010002323.1, from coordinate 80,454 downwards.
GCTCCTACGGCCCCAGTGCCGCCCTTCCCGGCTCCGATGTCGTCTCCTACCGGCCCCACCGCCGTCCCTGATCAGGAGCCGCAGCCGCCAAGCCGCCCAGCGACCGAGCCGCCGGGCCGCCGAGCCGCCCAGCAACCGAGCAGCCGAGCCGCCCAGCCGCCGAGCCGCCCAGCAGCAGAGCCGCCGAACCGCACAGCAGCCGAGCCGCCGAGCCGCCCAGCAGAGGAACCGCCGAGCCGCCCAGCAGCCGAAAAGCCGAGCAGCCGAGCCGCCGAGCCGCCCAGCAGCCGAGCCGCCAAGCCGCCCAGCAGCCGAGCCGCCGAGCCGCCCTGCCGCCGAGCCGCCCGAGTCGCCGAGCCGCCCTACAGCCGAGCCGCCGAGCCGCCCTGTCCGGTAAGAGCAGCGCTTCTACCCCTGCACTGCCCTTACCCTACTGTTCGTACTGCTGGTCTACTGCTGTCATGGCTACCCCTAGTGTCCTAGCTTTTGACGCTGAGGGTAGGGCCATTGACTTTGACGTCTGGGTCGACGACCTGCAGCTTTTCTTACAGTGCGATAGGGCAGACGGCCTCTCCCTCTTTGACCTCACTTCTGGTGCCTCTCCTGCCCCAGCTGCTGATGGTGACGCCACTGTTCGCTCACAGTGGACCACGCGCGATGCTGCTGCACGTCTTGCTGTGCGTCGCCACCTGCCTACCTCTGAGCGTGCGCACTTTAGCCAGTACAAGAGTGCTCAGACCTTGTACGACGCTGTAGTTGCACGCTACTCCTCCCCTGCCATTGCTGCACTCAGCCGCCTCATGCTACCGTACCTCTTTCTTGACCTTGCTGCCTTTCCCACAGTCGCTGACCTCATTACGCACCTCCGCACTAGTGACAGTCGCTACCGCGCTGCGCTTCCTGCTGAGTTCTGCGCCAAGAACCCCCCCCCCCCCCCCCCCCCCTCCATGTACATCACCCTCTAATACATAGTCACCCGTCTCCCTGACTCCCTTCGCGTAGTCAGGGAACACTTCCTCTCAGTTTGCCCCACCACTCTCACCGTTGACCTCCTCGAGAAGGCCCTCCTAGAAGCAGAATAGAGGATAGTAGCTGTAGGAGCCTCTCGTGGTGACCCTCGCACCCCCATATTTGAGGGGTGTTCCCCCTCCCCTCTTTTGCCCTTTGTTGCCTCTGCTGCTGCGGCCGACCTCGTTGGTCTGGAGTCGGTCGGTGCGACGTCTACCCCTAGTGGGAAGCGTCGCTCTGGCAAGGGCAAGGGGGGCAGGGGCGCTGGAGGAGCTAGCGGGGGCGGTGGAGGCGGCGGTGGAGGCGGCGGTGGAGGCGGCGGTGGAGGCAGTGGAGGGGGTGGGGGTGGTGGTGGGAGAGGTGGCGGGGGTGGAGGTGTCGGCGGCGGCAGTGGAGGCGGAGGCGGCGGCGGCGGTGGCGGTGGGAGCGGAGGTGGTGGAGGTGGCGGAGGTGGAGGAGGCGGTGGCGGAGGAGGAGGAGGAGGTCGTGGCTCTTCGCAGAGGAGTGGCTCCGGTGGTGGTCAGCGCCAGCAGCAGCAGCGCAGTCCGGAGACCCTGTCCCCTCAGCAGCTCCGTGAGTGGTACGTTGCACGCCAGCGGGGTGGGGGTACTGGTCCGTGCACCTACGTCCTGCGCACCGGCGACCGTGCGGGTGAGCAGTGTGGGGGTGTGCACCCCACCCAGCGCTGCTTTGGCCGCCTGACGGACGCTTGGCGTCACCAGTTCCCTGAGGCCACTGATATCCCTCGCTGGGGCGAGCTCTCTAGGGCAGGGGTAGCTATCTTTGACCTTGACATTGATGCTATTCTTGCTGCTATGTATACTGTCTCTATTAGTGGGGAGGGTGACTGTTACCGGTGTTTCCCGCCCGACCCGGGCATCGAGACTGCTGCTCTAGGTGCTGGTGAGGCTGCTGCTCTTGGTGCAAGCGAGGCTGCTGCTCTAGGTGCTTGTGCGTCTGCTTCCTCCGGTACTGGTGAGTCTGCGCTCTAAGGTATTGCGTCGGCTTCGGCCTTCCACACCTTCACACTTGACTCGGGGGCTTCTCGCTCCTTCTTTCGAGACAGCACCTCACTCACGCCGCTTGGTCGGCCAGTTGCAGTCTCCCTGGCATACCCCTCTGGGGGTCCTGTCCTTGCTCACTTCTCCACTGTCCTCCCGTGTCCGGCGGCCCCCTCTGGCACCCTGTCTGGTCTTTACCTCCCCTCGTTCTCTACGAACTTGGTGAGTGGTGCTGACCTACATGATGCGGGGGTTCACTAGTTCACTCCTGCAAGTCAGCGGGTGACCCACTACACGGACGCTCGGATAGGCCGACACCTGCCCACGTTTACACGACGGCCGAGGTCGAGCATGTACACACTGACCACTGCGTCTCCTCCAGTCACTGCGTCTTGTCAGGTAGCTGTATAAGCTATATGTTCTGACAACTCGAACCTAACCCAGTCTGTTGAGCAAATCACGACTTGGGAAGGACAATAAGTAACCTAGCCTAGCACAGTCAAATCCGTTCTCTCGTTTGTTTGCCTCGTATAGAGATCTAAGTTGCCGATTTAAAGCTAAGTCCAGCTAGGTAGCTAAGCCACTGTGGGCAGTCATAGAGTGGGAGCCGGAAACTCTCAGGTACTCGCTGAGGACAAGGGGAGGGATTAAGAACAGGTAAGGGGCATGAATGAAGGTAAGAAGAGAAGAGAGCAGAGACATAAGGGAAGGAAGCAGGAGGAGGAACACTGGCTTCTGACACGTTGCATACCCTCTTAGCATTCTCGCACGCTATGTTGCTCCTGGGAGACACAGACCGGAGCACATGGCTGCAGCGAAGAGGGTGTTGCGCTTCTTGTGCAGTACGTCGGGCATGGGGCTTGTGCTTAGAGGGCAGAGTCCAGTGGTCCTTACTGGGCACGCAGACGCTTCTTGGGCTGATGACCAGGCTACGCAGCGGTCGTCACAGGGTTACACCTTCAGCCTTGGTTCCGGCTCTGTTTCGTGGCGGGCTACTCGCTCGTCTTATGTTCTCGGCTCCAATTGTGAGGCTGAGATCTACGCGGGAGCCATGGCTGCACTGGAGCTTCGCTGGCTCACCTACCTGCTGTCTGACCTCGGAGAGCCGCCTCGTTCTCCTCCAATGATGTACGTAGACAACAAGGCCATGCTGGCCTTGTGTCGGGAGCAGCGACTGGAGCACAGAACGAAGCACATTGCTCTCCGCTACTTTCTTGCTCGTGAGCTGCAGCAGCGTGGTCAGCTGCGTCTTGCGTACGTGGCCTCTGAGGCCAACAGTGCTGATATCTTCACCAAGGCGCTTGCGCCTTGTGGCCATCAGCGCTTCTGTACTCAGCTGGGCCTTGTGCCTTCCTTGCCTCACTTGCTCACCTCTTGACCTTGCTTGTACTGTTACATATATATATACCTGCTCTTGCTTGTCTAGCCTATATATATGTACTCCTGCATGTGAACTGGCCTTATGGCCTTGAACTTGTGCTCGGAATGTGTGGTGACTTTGTGATCCACCCTGAGCTTGCTTTGCTTTGCTTTGCTTGACTGGTCTTGTGACCCCTTGTTCTCCCCCACTTTGCCTATGAGGGTGTGTCAGAACATTATAGCTCATGCATATTGTGTAGGCTATAGTGGGGTAGCCCATAAGGGGTACAACCCAATTAGTGTTAGTACTTGTACCCAATTCATTCATAGTTCATTCATTCCTTGTTCTTCTCACCCTTAACACTAGCCTAACACTCGCCTTTTGCAAAGTGTTAGCCTGTCGAACAGGGCCGCGATGTTGACGATCGCAGTAAGGAATAGCGAGAAAATTCCTTATAGTTTAGAAACATTGACTAGGATTTGTCCACATGTCTAGATGCTCACACAACCTGTAAGGATTTACAGGATCCTTACTGAGGCACTCGTTAGCGAGGCCATCCCGAGGGTCACGCGACGAACCTGTCCTTCCTATTTCGTCGCACCGAACCACTCCCGAGTCGCCTCCGCTCCAATCGCAACCATCACCGAGCCATCCTCGTCCAACCCATCCGCCTATCTAGGACTTCCCCTATTTAGTCGTGCCTTTCTCATTGTATCGTCATTCGGTAATCAGTTCATTCTCTTTATTCGATATTCTGCGCAATCTGCAAGTTCATTCATAACACCTGGTATCAGAGCGACTTTTCTAGCCTACCCCGCTTTTTAGACTGTAGTACCCCTCGGGGGGGGGGGGGGGGACGAGGAAGGATGTCTTGGGGTCCAGGAGTTGCGTAGGCCGGCCAGGAGAACGAGTTAGTTGCTCCTCGCGGCCATGGTTTTACGGGTATTCCTTCGGCACCGCCAGATCCTTGCCTCGAACGGTCGCGATCGACCGTGGCCTCCCTCCCCTTGGGCAACGGACAGCTGAAGCTGTCGCGACATTCAAGTGAGTAATTTCCGCTGCAATTTCCGACGATTTCGGAGCTTGATTCGTGTAGCAGCTATAGTCAGCGGGCCTGCGTCAGCAAGGGCGACATTTTCGGAGCTTCTGTTGAAGAAAAAGTCGGCTGGGAAACTCGCCAGGCGCAAATGGAGTTTGCGTCCGAAAATATCGGTGGACGAGGAGACACGACACGCGAATAGCCCGAATTGTGCGGGGTCAACTGTCGTTCCGCCCGACCTGAAGTGCAACGGCTTTTACTGCATGGCGGGCGCGTCATCGAAGATTTCAGCAGAAGCGCACGTGGACAGACGAGAACTTCAGACCCGCCGACACTTACGGGTTGCAACAAAAATTGGAGTGGCTAAATCGCACTCAGGAGGAGTGGGACGCAGGCGGCGAGGGCAATTCGGGCCCATACACCCCGAAGAACACTCGGATGACGCTGCGTGCCTGGTACTGCTGACTGCTGGCCGGCAATTTCGAGAGTGGATTCCCTGTAAGGAAGCCATTTTCGGGGACAGCCTCAACAGCCCACGATTAAACGGTGTTCAAGGTCCACGCCGACAGTTACGGAGGTGAGTGGTACAGGCCGCCGGGACACACGAGAAGAAACTGCCCGACGGTTAAGCGGGGGTTGAAGAACGGCGTGCAGGCAGGTTAAAAGCCGGTGTGAACGATCTGTGACCTTTCGTCGCCCAAACCTCACCACCATCCCCACCAAGTTTCTAGTTCTGACTCATGCAGACAACTTGCTTGGCCGATCACGGGGGTGAACATGGGTCTACCCTGTGCTGGTTATAGGCACCTGGATTGGTGCTCGTTCAACAGCTGTACAGAAAAAACAAAAAAGGTGGAGTTGCGGCACTGTTCTTCTCCGACAAAAGCGGACTGGGTGAAACAGCACGCGAAAAAATCGGGGCGCCGCATGACAACAATGGTGCAGTTCGCTGGTTTCTCCTGACCCGGGCGTCTACACGAGGTGACGGCGCAGCGGCGGAGCTGGAACCGGGATCTGTGGAGTTTTAGTGGCGCGACGGCACGTTGGGCTGCGAAGCGGTTGGGAATGATTGCCTTTTCACTAAGGTCCCCCGACTCCGATAGACTTTTCTTCTCCACCGTGGCTGGGTTCGTGCGGGCAACACCGACTATACCTCATCCGAAAAATGCGGACGCTGGGTGAACGGCGGGAAGCGGAATTGTCGGGGGGTGAAACGACCAAAAAATTATGAAGCTGCGGGTATTTCTTCGCTTCTTGGAGTAAGGTTGAGTCGTTGGGGGTCCTCGCCTGAAGGGCACTTTTCGAAGTTGCCTGGCAAGAAACACAGCGGCAAGGATGCCTAGGACCTCCGGTGTTTAAACGCACACCTCAGGAAATTCTTCAGGAAAAAAGGGAGCGTGGAAGCAGTCGTAGCTTCAGGAACTTATCGACCGGCGACAAGCGATGTGGTGAAACATCTGCAAAGCGCTGGTGGGAGAAACGTGGGTTTTTTGTTAAACAGCATCGGCGGGAGCAGTTTCGACTACGGAGTCAACGGCGTTGATGCCTCTAGGTTCCGTGAAATTCGGTCTCGGAATAACCCAGGGCAGTCCCCGGTTCTCGATTGAATTCACATGCTGGGGTCGGGTAACCGACGGAAACTGATGGTGATCGAGTGGGCGGCTATAGCACGTCCGAGGTTTTCGGAGGCGAACTGCAATTGCAGCTGTGGATTTACGGGGTTGATGTGAGCGACAATTTCGGAGAGTTTTCGTGGGGACTTACTGGTTTTACGGCAAGGAGCGCCGACAATTTCGGAGGAGAATTCGGTGTTTGGTTAAACGCACGCGTCAAACGGAGGGGGGCAGCACCGCGAGATTTACACGGACTTTTTCAGGGGTACGAAGGACTTACGACGAACTGAAGAAGGCGGCAGCAACAGTGAAGGGGGGAAGCGACAGCTGTGAAATTTCATCCTTGCCCAAGAATCATCGACGCATTACGACAAAACTCTCGGAGAAACCAACTCTGCTACCGACAACTCACCTTCGACCCGCCCACGACAACTGCATTAAATCTCAACCACGTCAGGAGCTGCCAGCTGCAACTGCTGAAGATATCGGCTGATTCTGGCGACGTGAAGACAAAACAGTTCAGTTTCAGGTCTGCATCTTCGGGTTCGCCCTCGAAGAAATTTTGGGCACGTAACACCTGGGATTCGTCATCGAGTTTCACCTGGGTCTCTACGCTCACCAGTCTTCTCAGTGGGATTTAACACCTGGTTTTGTTGGTTTTCATCTCGGCGCAGCTGCGAAACTTTTCTGTGGAGGGGGGGGGGGGGGGGGGGGGGGGGAAGTGCTTTGCACTATTTCTTTCCTAGGCGTTTTCTCGGCACAATTTCTGACTTTGTCAGAATGCAGCAGCACGACGGACTACTGCGATCCCTGCTTCACGATCAACGGTTTCTGCAACATCGCGATTGAATTTCGCGTCAGCAGGTTCCCTCCAATCTCGCGTTAGTCTCGACCGTCAGATCCACATCTGCTTCATCAACGGCCCACATTCCAGCTTCAACTTCATTTTGGGCTAGTTCATCGTCGACCGTCAGATCGAAATCGTACTACATCAACGGCCTACCTTCCAACCTTTTCAAAAATATTATCGAAGGCATTTCGGCCGTCGGATTCAGCAGAAGGGGAGATATACGGCATCCTTGCTAGTGTGGGGTCCGTTTTCAGTACAGGACTGCCTTATTTAGAAGGTGGGAGAGTGTAAGGATTTACAGAATCATTACTGAGGCACTCGTTAGCGAGGCCATCCCGAGGGTCACGCGACGAACCTGTCCTTCCTATTTCGTCACACCGAACCACTCCCGAGTCGCCTCCGCCCCAAACGCAACCATCACCGAGCCATCCTCGCCCAACCTCTCCGCCTAGCTAGGACTTCCCCTATTTAGTCGTGCCTTTTTCATTGTATCGCCATTCGGTAATCAGTTCATTCTCTTTATTCGATATTCTGCGCACTCTGCAAGTTCATTCATAACACAACCCCCCAGACCGTAACTAGACATTCGGGTCTCCTGGAGCTTGACGAGATGATGGTTTGGAACGTTTGAGAGTGGTTCCGGGTGTGTTTGATTTAAACGACCACTAAAGATCATCGTTGCCCAATCAGATTGCACATCGCTCACACCAAAATCTGGCTGGCTGAGCTGCTTGGCCCAAATTCAAATTCGCGAAGACAAATTCAACACCTCGCACACACTGTCGCCAGGCACACCACCAGTTGAGCACAACCCACCAGAAATATGCAAAAAGAAGTCCCATCGCTATTGGTCGAGATCAGATTGCCTGGATTTCGGGCGAGCGGGTGAGGAGATTTCGGAGCGTCGGGCACCTGGAACGCACGCGGTCCGCGATGAGTCAGCATCCAACAACACCTCTCCCCCCACCCAACCCAAGCCCAAGCCCAACCAAGACCAAGCCCAAGTTCAAAAGAGCGGCCAGTCCCAGCAGTTAAGCCACACTCATCCAGGAATTCTTACAGCTGCCTTAACACATCCCCAATGGCTGCTCTCGCTAACGCTGCTGTGCTCCCCTCCACCTTCGTCGGCCAGAGCGCTGAGCTCGCCGCCAAGGTGAACAATGTCGAGGCCCGCGTGACGATGAGGAAGACCGCCAAGGCGGCTTCCAGCAGCGCCTTCTACGGCCCCGACCGCAACCTGTTCCTGGGCCCCTTCTCCTCCCCCCCGTCGTACCTCACCGGCGAGTACCCTGGCGACTACGGCTGGGACACGGCGGGTCTGTCCGCTGATCCCGAGACCTTCGCCAAGAACCGCGAGCTGGAGGTAAGCCACACCAGATTCATAACTAAACATTGACCCCGATTTCCCTTTAGAGAGATAAGAACGTTTTCCAGAATCGTTCATTTCGTTTTTGCGGCTTGCAATAGCAATCTTTCATTTTCTTCTGCTCGTATCGTCACCAACCCTGCTTCTCGAACCCCGAGTTTTTTCTGTAATTGATGATGATGCTTTCTAGCATCAGTCCACTGAATTGGTCCAGGCCGTTGTGCGGCCTGCATTAGCGTACTCGGGATCTCTTCATTCCTACCGTCACCATCTCCTGTTTTTCTTTCGTCTCGTCACCCTATCAGGTGATCCACGCTCGGTGGGCTCTGCTCGGCGCGCTCGGCTGCCTGACCCCCGAGCTGCTGGCCGGCAACGGCGTGAACTTCGGCGAGGCCGTGTGGTTCAAGGCCGGCGCGCAGATCTTCTCCGAGGGTGGCCTTGACTACCTGGGCAACCCCAGTCTGATCCACGCGCAGTCCATCCTGGCCATCTGGGCCACCCAGGTCATCCTCATGGGTGCCGTCGAGAGCTACCGCGTGGGTGGCCTTGAGGGTTTCCAGGAGGTTGAGGACCCCCTGTACCCCGGCGGTGCCTTCGACCCCCTGGGTCTGGCCGACGACCCCGACGCTCTTGCGGAGCTGAAGGTGAAGGAGCTGAAGAACGGCCGCCTCGCCATGGTGTCGATGTTCGGCTTCTTCGTGCAGGCCATCGTCACCGGCAAGGGCCCCCTGGAGAACCTGTCCGACCACCTGGCTGACCCCACCGTCAACAACGCGTGGGCCTATGCCACCAACTTCACCCCCGGTGCTTAGATAAATAATCCCTGTACATTTTTTCACTTTCATTAATAAAACGTAACTTCTCTATGCAACTAGGAATTACTTCTTGTTTTGCACCATTTAGTCATGGGAGTCTGAAACAAGATACCGTATTGTCATAGATGCGTTGTTGACAGTAGCGGGTGGCATGTTACTTCCTCCAACGCGAATTATGCTCTATTGGAAGAGTTACAAGTCAAGATGATGACTTCGCAATATCGTTTTTTTTGTTTGTCTGGTACCGCAAAGCGAGTCAGTGAAGAGCAAACAAGGTTGCTCAGACTGAAATTGGAGATGTCGCCAAGCTCACAAGTGAGAAGATTAACCTCAGGAGACGAGACATAGGTTTCCAGACTGCACCAGTTCGCTTAGCTTATCGCTGAGTTTGTGGTTGACTGTTCGCAAGTGCGGAAACTACATAGTTCACGACTGCCCACCATGCACCGTAAAGTAACGAACAGCAACGCACCAAGCCTTTCGCAAGTCAAAACTAATGTGATGTGTGCTCAGTTGCCCACCTCTGACGAGATAAGTGCTGTCATGGCGACTTGTCTGTGCACGTTGGAAATTGTTCGGGCTCCGACTTCTTGACTAAACGATACAATCACAGAACCAACCGCAATGTCACTCGGCTCCCTCATCCCAGCACACCCCACCCCAGCTTGCCTCATCCCACCACGCCCCATCCCACCACCGATACACCCGCCATAGGCACACCTCTAGGGAAGCTGAGTGATGTAGTATAAACCGTGCCCAACCCACACACACCCCAGAAAACATCCACTTCTGTTTGATCTGACCCCACAATCGTCGTGTGGTCCACACTTGCTCCATTTTGGGTGAGGTGATGAAAGCGACGATGGGAAATCGAGCAGCATGCTCAACCAATTAGATTGCACGCCACGTCACAGGAAAAACGAAATCACCACATTTCATGGAAACGTGTTTCCTTGGCGTTCGCTTAGCTTCGCAGCATCGGCGAAATACGTACTTTGTTCCACAGACTTTCATCGCACAGCCTAGCGAAACAACCGTGGTGCAACCACACCGACACCACAAAACAACATCAGATGGTAACCAACCAGGGTCCTCGCAATTGGTTGAGCCCTGATTGCGTGGATTTTGGGTGCTGAGGAAAGGAGATCTTCAGGCGTCAAGCGCGGTTCGTACTCAGATACCATCCAATCAGAACGCTCCTAGACCCATCCATGACTCCATCCAACCAGTTCCCCCACACGCAATTTTGGTTCATAAGTCGCTAGAGAATCGATTCTCAGCAGAAGCAGAAGCTCAATTCCAGTTTACTTTCAACACTCAAAACAGCTTCTCTTCCCAGCCCAGACATACAGCATGGCTGCTCTCGCTAACGCTGCTGTGCTCCCCTCCACCTTCGTCGGCCAGAGCGCTGAGCTCGCCGCCAAGGTGAACAATGTCGAGGCCCGCGTGACGATGAGGAAGACCGCCAAGGCGGCTTCCAGCAGCGCCTTCTACGGCCCCGACCGCAACCTGTTCCTGGGCCCCTTCTCTTCCCCCCCATCGTACCTCACCGGCGAGTACCCCGGCGACTACGGCTGGGACACGGCGGGTCTGTCCGCTGATCCCGAGACCTTTGCCAAGAACCGCGAGCTTGAGGTAAGGCTACCAGATTTGCTAACGACACAAAGGAGGTACATTACGTACGCAAGAACATTCATCGCTAAAAGGACCAACCATGAGATGTTTCACCCTGTTAGTGTGCAGAAATTACCAAATGCTATCATCTTTGCTGCTTTGCAACGCTCGCTGTTTTAAGGTTCTGACGATTTTTTTCTCTTCCTTCACCTGTTTCTAAATATCCAGGTGATCCACGCTCGGTGGGCTCTGCTCGGCGCGCTCGGCTGCCTGACCCCCGAGCTGCTGGCCGGCAACGGCGTGAACTTCGGCGAGGCCGTGTGGTTCAAGGCCGGCGCGCAGATCTTCTCCGAGGGTGGTTTGGACTACCTGGGCAACCCCAGTCTGATCCACGCGCAGTCCATCCTGGCCATCTGGGCCACCCAGGTCATCCTCATGGGTGCCGTCGAGAGCTACCGCGTGGGTGGCCTTGAGGGCTTCCAAGAGGTTGAGGACCCCCTGTACCCCGGCGGTGCCTTCGACCCCCTGGGTCTGGCCGACGACCCCGATGCGCTTGCGGAGCTGAAGGTGAAGGAGCTGAAGAACGGCCGCCTCGCCATGGTGTCGATGTTCGGCTTCTTCGTGCAGGCCATCGTCACCGGCAAGGGCCCCCTGGAGAACCTGTCCGACCACCTGGCTGACCCCACCGTCAACAACGCGTGGGCCTATGCCACCAACTTCACCCCCGGTGCTTAAATGCCGTAGTTGATGTGTCACCCTGTACATTTTCTTTGTTCAATATCGTAATACAATTTTGACTCCAAATCCGTGATATGTACGTAGTAACAACACCGAGAGTGAAGGCCAAGCTCCTACGTGCTGCCACACTCTGTAGTCTGTAGTGAGAGACATCTCCTTGCCATGAACAAGCATGCAACCAAGATGCCAAGTGAAAGGTTCCCTAGGATGTTGGTTTCTGGGTTTGCCGTGCCCTAGGGGCTGTGGTGTTTTCAAGTTAGGTCTGGCCGACTGCCCTGAGGGTATTGTGGACTTGTTGCGAACAAGGGTCATGTCCAAGCTAGGCTCGTCGTGGAGGAGTGGCTCCGGACCGGTGGGCATTACACCCGTTACAGGTATAGCACATTCATGAGATAAATGCATCACAGGCAAGCCCTCTCGTATATGCTTAGCTACATTGCTTAGAACTATTATGATCTAGCCATGCTACCAACATGCTGCAACAATGATACAAGTATGCTCCTGCCATGCTACCAACATGCTGCAAGAATGATACAAGTATGCTCTTGTCATGCTACCAACATGCTGCAACAATGATACAAGTATGCTCTTGCCATGCTACCAACATGGCTACCAACATGGTGCGGCTGTGCTACAGCCATGCTGCAAGCATGCTGCAGCAATGATACAAGTACGGCATGCTTTAGCCAAGTTACAGAAAGCCATGCTACAGCCAAGCTCCCCATCCTGGAAACATGACGGCAAGGCGGTCGGGGTCCTGTGCGTCCTTGATCAGCTGCTGCACCTGGTAGCCGTAGAGCAAGGCATGGAGCAAAGCAGTGCAGCAAAGAAGTGGAGAGATGCATTGCAATGACAGGGAGCAGGGGTGAGGGGCCAAACAGAGATGCAGGCTGATGGCAATGAGAAGAGGTGAACAATGCTATACTTAGGAACATAGATGCACCCATTTTGACAGTTATATATGCTAGCTGCCCAACCTTTTCTACAATGCTTCCCCACCTGCCTGGTCATGCTTGCCCACCTGCCCGGCCATGCTGCCCCACCTGCCTGGCCAGCCAGGCTACGCATCTCACCAACAGTTACATATGCCCCTTGCACTACCTACACGCTACCATGCTGCCCCACCTGCCTGGCCAGGCTACGCATCTCGCCGTCCTCAAAGCCGTCCAACTTCTGCTTGACTCGCAGCAGCGCTCTCGTGGACAGCTACATATGCTACTTGCATTACCTGCCCACTGCACCATCTGCCCCACCCTGCTGCCTCACCTGCCCAGCCAGGCTGCGCATCTCGCCGTCCTCAAAGCCGTCGAGCTTTTGCTTGACTCGCAGCAGTGCCCTCGTGGCCTCCTCGTTGCCCTCCATCGCTGCCCCGCTCTCCTCCTCCGTCCCCTCCTCCTCCATCGCCTCCTCACTCTCCTCCATCTGGGGACCCGTGCAGTGACACACAAACAGTGCCATGCGTGCAATGCCACGAGTGCAGAGCCACACATGCAGTGCCACGAGTGCAGAGCCACACATGCAGTGGCACGCGTGCAGTGCCACGGATTGAGAAATTACCAGACAGAGATTGAGACAGGTGGCATGGTAGCTTGGTAACAATGCACGAGCAAGTGGAAACTGGTGAAAGAAAAAGGGATCAGTGGAATGATACTCACTTGAGTGTAATGGAAAGGTGCAATGAGTGTGTAAGATGAGGGCAAGAAGGCACCTTCTGTCGATGCAGCGCCTTAAGCGGAGAGAGGGCCCACTTGTAAAGAGGATCATAGATGAACACCTACAGGGGCACACAGGGCGCCGGTGGCATGCAGGATGGCAGGGGGACACATTCTTTGAATACCTCTTGTACCATATCCTGCATAAATCAACATGGTCTGGTAGCTATTGGCACCACTAGCCTCAATGATGGTCAGCAGCGCCTCCTTATTCTCTTGCATCACTGCCAGCACCGTCTCACAGCAGCGCTGTCTAGCGTGGGTGCACTTGCTATTGTGACAGCAGCGCTGTCTAGCATGGGTGCACTTGCTATTGTGACAGCAGCGCTGTCTAGCATGGGTGCACTTGCTATTGTGACAGCAGCGCTGTCTAGCATGGGTGCACTTGCTATTGTGGCAGCAGCGCTGACTAGCATGGGTGCACTTGCTATTGTGACAGCAGCGCTGACTAGCATGGGTGCACTTGCTATTGTGACAGCAGCGCTGTCTAGCATGGGTGCACTTGCTATTGTGACAGCAGCGCTGACTAGCATGGGTGCACTTGCTATTGTGACAGCAGCGCTGACTAGCATGGGTGCACTTGCTATTGTGACAGCAGCGCTGACTAGCATGGGTGCACTTGCTATTGTGACAGCAGCGCTGACTAGCATGGGTGCACTTGCTATTGTGACAGCAGCGCTGACTAGCATGGGTGCACTTGCTATTGTGACAGCAGCGCTGACTAGCATGGGTGCACTTGCTACTGATCAGGGTCCTGCATCGCATCACTCACTCCACTCCACTCCACTCACCTCCACTCACCTCCACTCACCTCGATGATTGTCAGCAGTGCCTCCTTGTTCTCCCTCATCACCGCCAGCACCGTCTCACAGCAGCGCCGAAACACCCCCTCCACGCCGCTCACGCCCATGCCGTCTATGATGTCCCGCGTGAGGCGGAAGGGCACCTGGCATGAAGGTGTGGAGCACACGGGAGTGCGAGAGTGGTGTACATGAACCTCACCCCAAAGAATTGGTGAGTGCCCAGCTCCACCTCAGTGCCGTCCTCGCAGTCTGTGGCCACCACTGTGAGCTCCTCCTGCTCGCTGCACCCCTCCTCGGCCTCGTAGAACGCACGGCACATGACGAACGGCGCCCAGCTGAGCCCGTCCTTCACGGAGGTTGGAATCACGTGGTGCACGATTATGGGTTCCTCGCGCTACCAGTGCTGCTGGATGTGCACCACGGCTGTTCATTGAGTGTCCAGCAGAACAACAAATATGCAGTATAGGTCAATCATCACTCCGAGTCATGAATGATTCACCTTCCACTTGAACTTGCCACTTTACTTTTGAAACACACCCCACCTCCGTATATGCTTCCACGCACTTAACAAACCCCAATAAATCTCCCTGAATTAACACTACTGATCAAAGCATCCACCTATCATTATCGGGCGACTTGAGCATGAGGCCCTTCCTGAACGGAGGCAGAGGTCGATGCGCATTGTGCACCACCTCTGGTGACTTCACCACCCATGGTGAGTGCACCTAGCCTTCCAATCAACCTACATGCACACACTACACTTACAGCCACCCACCCATGCACACACTACACGTACAGCCACCCACCCACACACGCACCTTCTCAGGCGTCTTGAGCATGAGCCCCTGCTCGAACGCAATCCCCAGGTCGATGTGCACCACCTCTGCTGACCGCTCGTCCACCAGAATGTTCATCGCATGCCGGTCCCCCAGCCCCACCACGTACCCCACCTGCCATAGAGCACACGAGGCAGGACAGTTAGGGGCACAAGGGTTAGACACTTCACGTTCACAACCGGGGTGAGGTGCTGCAGAATGTTCATCGCGTGCCAGTCCCCCAGCCCCTCCGCATACCCCACCTGGTGTGATGCACACAAGGCAGGTCCGGGGGTGAACAATGGTTGCATGCTTCATTGCAGGGGTACCTTGTTCCACAAGGGCGAGGAGCTTCACAAGGGTGAGGAGCTTCACAAGGGTGAGGAGCTTCACAAGGGTGAGGAGCTTCACAAGGGTGAGGAGCCTCACAAGGGTGAGGAGCTTCACAAGGGTGAGGAGCTTCACAAGGGTGAGGAGCTTCACAAGGGTGAGGAGCTTCACAAGGGTGAGAGGTGAGGGTTCAAAGGCTCATGTGGAAATGGGCAGGGTAAGGCGAGCCATGTGCCCTGTGCTATGCACCGTGCCATTGAATGGCTCGCATGCAGCCTCGTGCATGCACTGTCATGCCATGGAGGTGGCATGACATGCGTACCATGCACTGTCACTTACCATGGAGGTGGCATGACATGCGTACCATGCACCGTCACTTACCATAGAGGTGGCATGACATGCGTACCATGCACTGTCACTTACCATGGAGGTGGCATGACATGCGTACCATGCAATGTCACTTACCATGGAGGTTGCATGACATGCGTACCATGCAATGTCACTATGGAGGTGGCATGACATGCGTACCATGCACAGTCACGTACCATGGAGGTGGCATGGCATGCGTACCATGCACTGTCATGTACCATGGAGGTGGCATGACATGCGTACCACCATGCACTGTCACGTACCATGGAGGTGGCATGGCATGCGTACCATGCACTGTCATGTACCATGGAGGTGGCATGACATGCGTACCATGCACTGTCACGTACCATGGAGGTTGCAGCCACGCTGCGAGTGTATGTGAGGCGCCGGTCGAACCAGTTGGCAGGCAGCAGGAAGCGCTCCAGGAAGAAATGGCGCATCACAGGGCTGGAGAGCGGTGGACGGGGGTGCGGAGAGGTGGAAGGGGATGGAGAAGGTTCTAGGGATTTAGAGGGTGAACAGGTGGACAAGGGAACACACACCAACCGATGCGACCTACCTTCACATGAAACGGACGTAACACAAAGGTGAAGGGTAGGTGCTGAGTGTGAGGTGAGGAGAAAGGGGCTAACTGTGTGAGGAAAAGGAACCTTACTGGAAGTTCTGAAGAACCTTGTCGAAGGCTTGCCGCTTGTCACTTTCCTGTGCATGGATGGATGCACATATGGGTAGTGGGGGACGAGGGACAAGCAAGGAATGAGGGCATGGAGGTTTCGAGGCAAAGAAAGGGTAGATTAAACAAAACTATATTTGCAAGTAATCACGACGTTGCCGAATGAAGGAGTCGTGTATTGTCCCCCACCACTGTATTTTGGAGTCAAGATAAGCAACGCAAGGCTAAGGTTCCACTGGCCCACGCCCAACCAGATCAAATGGATAGCATGCCTTCACATCCCATCAAATGGATAGCATGCCTTCACATCCCATCAAATGGATAGCATGACTTCACATCCCATCAAATGGATAGCATGCCTTCACATCCCATCAAATGGATAGCATGACTTCACATCCCATCAAATGGATCGCATGCCTTCACATCCCATCAAATGGATCGCATGCCTTCACATCCCATCAAATGGATCGCATGCCTTCACATCCCATCAAATGGATCGCATGCCTTCACATCCCATCTTACCCGCGCCATCACTTCACGGCACGTCATGAATGGCCAATCAGAGCCCCCGTAGCGTGCGTGCGCCCCCCCCTTGCGAGTACTGGCCGCGTGGGTGGGGTGGGGAGAGAGGATGGGGCCGATGAGAGGATGGGGCCGATGAGAGGAGAGGAAATGCGAGCGGGCCATGGGGCAGAGAGTGTGGGGAAGAAGGGTCAGCAGGTGGTGTTGGGGAAAGGCGGGAGGGAGTAGGGGAGGCGGACAGAGGGTGAAAAGCAGAAGGCGGTTGTAGGGTTGATACGGAGCGATGTGCGCTGCAAGGCATCTTGTTCACGCGTGGATGGATGGGCGTACATGCCAAGTGGTCTTTGAGAAGTCTTAAATGCGAAGTGGGAACACTTTGTTGTGCATGCAATACCACAACCTCGGGGTGAGTGCCTGCACGTGTGCACACAAGCCAGCCCGCCGCCACCCCTGCTGCATGTGCTTTAGCCTCGGTTCTCGTCCACGCACCTTCCTAGAAGGTACTCCCCAAGCGGCAGGGTGCCATCCACCCACTCGAGCAGTCCTGCACTGGGAGTGAATGGTACCACCTGACAGGCCATGGGGGGGCGGGAGGGGGAGGGGGGAGGAGCAGAGGGAGGCAAAGGAAGGTGTTAGTTTCAGTCGAATAAAAAGTCACCAGCGCTGGGAGTGAATGGCACCACCTGAGAGGACATGCAGGGAGGGGAGAGAGGGGCGGCGAGAGCGGGGATGCAGTTGGGGCAGGAGCAGGAATGATAGGTGCGAGGTGGTAAGAGGAGGTGGGCGAATGGCAGAGGTGGTGATTGGAGTCGAATGGGAGAGAGGCATGCAGTCTGTTGTTGCTGACGTGACCCATGCCACCCGTGCGACCCGTGCGACCCGTGCGACCCGTGCGACCCGTGCGACCCGTGCGACCCGTGCGACCCGTGCGACCCATGCGACCCATGCGACCCATGCGACCCATGTGCCTCCTGCAGGGACGCACCTTGTAGGTGCGGATGGCGAGGTGGCGCCTGGTGGCCCCCTCGTGGGCTTGCAGCAGCGAGTTCACCAGCCCGAACAGCTGCTCCATCACCTGGTGTGGCGCGGTGGGGAGAGGTGGGGAGAGGTGGGGAGAGGGGGGGAGTGGTGGGGAGAGAAGAGGTTGGGGAGATTGGGATGAATAAGAGAGTTTACTAGCCCGAACAGCTGCTCCATCACCTGGTGGGGCGCGGTGGGAAGAGGTGGGGAGAGATGGGAAGTGGGGAGAGAGGGGGGGCGAAGAGAGTGGGGAAGTCAAAGAGTTCACGAGCCGCAGCAGCTGCTCCATCACTGGTGGGGCGCCGTGGCAGTGGGGAGAGAGGGCGGGTGAGGAACAAAGAACATAATCATAGGGGAGAGAGGGCGGGTGAGGAACAAAGAACATAATCAGAGGGGAGAGAGGGCGGGTGAGGAGCAAAGAACATAATCAGAGGGGAGAGAGGGCGGGTGAAGAGCAAAGAACATAATCAGAGGGGAGAGAGGGCGGGTGAAGAGCGAAGAACATAATCAGAGGGGAGAGAGGGCGGGTGAGGAGCAAAGAACATAATCAGAGGGGAGAGAGGGCGGGTGAAGAGCAAAGAACATAATCAGAGGGGAGAGAGGGCGGGTGAGGAACAAAGAACATAATCAGAGGGGAGAGAGGGCGGGTGAGGAGCAAAGAACATAATCAGAGGGGAGAGAGGGCGGGTGAGGAGCAAAGAACATAATCAGAGGGAGGGCTGAAAGAAGCGACCCACAGCGTCCTGGCGCAGGTCATCATTGCCCGACTTGGCGAGCTGCTTGTACACACGGCCGTCCGACCCCATGCACTCCCGGCCGACCCCATGCACTCCCGGCCGACCCCATGCACTCCCGTCCCGGCCGACCCCACAAACCCCATTTGATAGGCTCAGAGGATGCTGCCTTGCCATGCCATGCCACTCACAGCGTCCTGGCGCAGGTCATCGTTGCCCGACTTGGCGAGCTGCTTGTACACACGGCCGTCCGATCCCACACACTCCACCACCTTTGGTGCGTTCACCCCGTGCATCACCCTGGTGAAGGGGCGTACCGTAAGGGGGAAGTTCGGGGGGAAGGAGGAGGAGGAAATCAGCGTGCTTGATGTGCGAATGGATGACCGTCTGACCCCATGCTCTCCACCACCTTGAGTGCGTTCACTTTGTGTATCACCCTGGTGGGACAGAGCAGTTGGGCCGGAACAGGGAGGAGTTACGTGGAGGAAAGAGCAGGGCAGGGTGCTTGCTTGGAAAGGCATGGCCGTATAGGCACATACACTCCACCAACTTGGATGCATTCACAGTGTATCAGCTTGGTGTGACAGGCCGTGGGGAAAGGGAGGGGGGGATGAGGATGAGGATGAGGATGAGGAGGAGGAGGAGGAGGAGGAGGAGGAGGAGGAGGAGGAGGAGGAGGAGGAGGAGGAGGAGGAGGAGGAGGAGGAGGAGGAGGAGGAGGAGGAGGAGGAGGAGGAGGAGGAGGAGGAGGAGGAGGAGGAGGAGGAGGAGGAGGAGGAGGAAGAAGAAGAAGAAGAAGAAGAAGAAGAAGAAGAAGAAGAAGAAGAAGAAGAAGAAGAAGAAGAAGAAGAAGAAGAAGAAGAAGAAGAAGAAGAAGAAGAAGAAGAAGAAGAAGAAGAAGGAGAAGAAGAAGGGGGCATGTATTATGTAAAAAGCAGGTATACTGACACCTTGTGACGACGTTTGAGAAATCTAAAAAGAAAATCTCCAAGAGTCAATAGAGAGTAACACGTTGCCCACTCACCGCATGCTGTCCTTGAGTCCGCAGAAGGCAGGGAAGGAGCCCGGGGCATAGCAGCAGGTTTGGTCCACAGGCACCGAGGCTGTGAGCACGGGAACCTGGGGGCAGGCAGCAGGAGGAGAGGGGGCCTCACGTGCGTGCGGTGAGGACAGGAGGAGATGGTTTTTGAGGAGCCTCAGAACTCCACAGGCACCGAGGCTGTGAGCACCGGCACCTGGGGGTGGGTGGCAGGGGGGCAGAGAGAGCTGACCATCATAGGGAACTGACAACTGAGGGAAGGTGGCAAGGGCCGGGAGATTAATCTGCATAGGCGACCGGCCCATCATATGAAGACGTTGAAAGTCGTTCACAGAAGTTGAACACAAAGATGCTCGGCCAGGTACAGCCAGGTACAGCCAGGTACAGCCAGGTACAGCCAGGTACAGCCAGGTACAGCCTGCACGCCTGCTGTGCATGACAATCGTGGCTGTGACACACTCAGCATCGCCGGCATGCTGTTGTACACAAGTGAAATCTACAACAACGGGTTTGAGAGTTCTCAATAGTGAATGACAATTGTGGTTCAGAAGAATACCCCAGCACTACCACCCGCATTCTGCTTCCCAGGCCACCACTCACCCGCAAGAGGTCCCTGACGCTGCGGAAGTTTCTCGGTAGCTGCTTTGAACGCATGAGATCCTGAGGCGAGTGGGATGGTGGAAAGAAAGTGGATTGCAGATTCACAGACAAGAACACGGAGAGGAAAGTGGAAAGCGGTGGTCCGGTGGAGCAAGGAGAGAAGTGCAGCAGACTGCAAGTGACTGTGACAGCAACAAGCATGCGCGAGGTGAGACCCTGAGGACGAAGCATCCCATGTGGAATAGACAACCACCATCTACCTCCTCACACTCTGTAACCGCATTCCACCGCACCGCACCCACCTCCTTGCTGGACTCCAGCTCCGCTAGGCGGATGTACAGATCCATCAGCTGCTGCATCTGTGGGGACATACAAAGGAAGGGGTGGTTTGGTTGGCAGGCAAGCGGGTTGAGTGAAGATGGCGCATTGGGGAGATGTGGGGCACACCACAGGACGAATGAGGGCGGCATTCCATATCCACATATCCATCAGCTGGTGAATTCTGGGGGAAGATAGAAGGGGCGGTTTGGCTGGCAGACAGGCAGGTAGGGCGAGGATGGGCGGGAAGCAAGATGAAAGAGGAATGGTGGGCTTGGCTCTTCTCTTCACCAGTAGCTGCATGAAGCAGCTGCACCACACAGTCCTTGGAGGCACCACACAGTCCTTGGAGGCACCACACAGTCCTTGGAGGCACCACACAGTCCGTGGAGGCACCACACAGTCCGTGGAGGCACCACACAGTCCTTGGAGGCACCACACAGTCCGTGGAGGCACCACACAGTCCTTGGAGGCACCACACAGTCCTTGGAGGCACCACACAGTCCTTGGAGGCACCACACAGTCCTTGGAGGCACCACACAGTCCTTGGAGGCACCACACAGTCCTTGGAGGAACTAATACCAGCACGCTTACAGTTGTATCAGACCCGATGAGTTGACTTTCGAGTCGACTCAAAAGTCAACTCGGATCAGACGATATGGCAGCAAGCCTACTTTCTTGTCTTACCTCATCCAGCATGGGCTTGTGCCGCTCAGCCATGCCGCCCAGGACAGCCTTTGCCGCCCGGATCTTGTCCTCATCCACGACAAAGAGGTTGCGCCCGCGCTGGCTGCTACGCACCCTGTTGCCATTGGCCAGCGCCATGAGCTGCGGAGAAGGGGGAGGGCGGAGGGTGGAGGTGGGTAGGTAGGGGTTGGGTTGGAGGGGAGAGAGGGGAGGGGAGGGGAGTGTTGAAACAAGTCGGAGGAGTTTTTGGGGCATAGTGTGTGCACTGCGGTGCTGTGTAGGTAGGTGTGAGCCAGGCTTCGAATGCTGTGATTTTTTATGAAGCATGGCCGAACATGGGGTGACTGAGTGCGTACCACAGGCACGGTGTGCAGGGGATGGTCGTCCGCCATTCGCTTGACGAGCGTTGTCAGCACTGACTGTGGGTGGGGAGAAAGTAAGGCATGATGTTGGGTTGGGAACATGGACGGGGGGAGAGCTTCAGCAAGAAGAAGATCTTCTGCCAACTTCCGTCAGCACAAACAATGCTTGACGCGTAAGTAACCCGTTGACTCATCGAAATCACTTTTGAGAATTCTCAGACGCGTAAGTAACCCGTTGACTCATCGAAATCACTTTTGAGAATTCTCAGACGCGTAAGTAACCCGTTGACTCATTGCAAAAGCCGAGGGTGCGCAATAGCACATTTGCCCGCACAGCACACCTGCATTGTGCATGAGGCTCTTACAGCAGCATGCATACATGTGTTTGAAGAAGTGTTTTGAGGTGACGTCTCAAAACGCCTGCATTGTGCAAGAGCTTCTTACAGCAGCATGCACGCAAGTCGAGCATGCTGATTCAGCGAGGACATGCACTGCATTGTGAACGTCTAACACGGAGAGCGAGTGCAGAGAGCAATAGCAGAGAGCGGAGGAGTTTTCATGCATACATACATGACCGAACAAACAGCTGAAGTGGTCAAATTGGGCAATTGGGGTAGAGTTGGTCAGATTTGAACAGGCAAGTGTGATAGCCTTGGAAAGCTGAGCTGAACGGACCACCCACCTGGAAGTCGGGTGTCTCAGGGTGCAGCGGCGGTGAGCCGTGGGGGTCTCGCTCGCTCATGCGTGATGCCATCTGGTACACGAGTGGCAGGAACTTGTATGACGGCACCTGGAGAGGGGAAGGGCGAGGCAGGGCAGGGGGTGGCAATTGAGTGGGAAAGGAGGGCGTGGGTGGCTTCAAGTGGGAGGAATGCGGGAGGGCTCTGCTAGAAGCAGGGGAGCACGTGCTGCTAGAAGCAGGGGAGCATGTGCTGCTGCACGTTCTTCAGCCCCTATTGGGGGTGGACGTTGGCCATTCTTGGTCTCATTGGTTACTCGCATACACGTGCTCGCAGAGAAATTTTCGCCACGAAAAAATGATGCATCTGTGACTGAGAAGCGAAATGACTGACCGTCTGGATGGTTGTGAGCATCTCCGCATTGACTGCGTCAGCCGTGGCATCGTTGAGCAGCGTGAACCAGAGCGCTGTCAGGCGAAACACCTGTGGGCATAGAGGCGGGGGGGGGGGGGGGAGATGACAAGAAGTTGACTTTTGAGTCGACTAAAAAATGGTTGTGAGCATCTCCGCATTCACTGTGTCCGCGTTGGTATTTTTGAGCAGCGTGAACCAGAGCGCTGTCAGGCGGAACACCTGTGGGCGTGCGGGCGAGTGGGCAAGGAAGAAAGGAGGAGAGGCAGGGTGTGGTGGTTGGAAACAAAAATGAGCGCTAGGCAAGGTGGGAACGGGGAGGTGCTATTGGTGGAAAGGTGCATGCGAACCAATCAGCTACTGTCACGTTCTCAGCTTGTTACCACCCTGATGCAGCACAGCACAGCCGGATCGCTTCCAAATGTTACTGCTCGCAGCTCATGTGTATCATCACTTTGATACGTCCTCCACTGAGACGTCAACAGTAGCCACTTTGATGGTTACCAACCACTTCAGCAGTTAACAATTCAACAGTTACCACTTCGACAGTTACCACTTCAGCAGTTACCACTTCAACAGTTACCACTTCAACAGTCACCACTTCGACAGTTACCACTTCAACAGTTACCACTTCAACAGTTGTTACCACTTGAACACTTACCACTTCAACAGTTACCACTTCAACAGTTACCACTTGAACAATTACCACTTCAGCAGTTACCACTTCAGCAGTTACCACTTCGACCGTTACCATTTCAACAGTTACCACTTCATCAGTTACCACTTCAACAGTTACCACTTCAACAGTTACCACTTCAACAGTTACCACTTCAACAGTTACCCCTTCAACAGTTACCACTTCAACAGTTACCACTTCAACAGTTACCACTTCAACACTTACCATTTCAACAGTTACCACTTCATCAGTTACCACTTCAACAGTTACCACTTCAACAGTTACCCCTTTGATGTTGAACGTGTCGGCCGCCAGAAGGCAGTTCCTGTAGTTCTCGAGAGCAGCACGTAGGTACATGTCATGCTCTCCCTGCACTCACCACCGCACAGCACAGCACCGCACCACAGAGCAGAGCAGAGCAGAGCAGAGCAGAGCAGAGCAGAGCAGAGCAGAGCAGAGCACAGCACGACACGGCACGGCACGGCACAGCAAGGCATACAGACGGGAGCCGTAGAGGAGACCACAGGACCCGTTTCAGCGAACACAAGGCAGAGACTGGCAAGCATATTAGGGTGTGGTGCTTCCCTGTGTTTGCACCTTTGTAAACTTTGATAACAAGCAGTTTTGGCTTATAGCCTTCTGCGGACTAACCAAGGATGGTAGGTGGATGGAGCACCGGATGGCAGGCAGGAGGGATGGCAGGGAGGAGGAATGGCAAGGTGCGGGGGTTGCACCTGCAGGTCGTTGGCCTCCTGGTCGTCCATGCTCAGCTGCTTCTGTAGCTCCATCATCTTCATCCCGTACACCCGCCTCTCGTCCTCCTGATACGAGGTGGGTGCCGTGCGGTGCAATGCGGTGCCATGCGTGCGGTGGGGTGAGGCAGTGTCAGTCATGTCAAGTCCGGAAGAGGATCTTGTTGGGTTGACTTGATAGTGGATGTGCGTGGACACAACAAGCGAGCAGGGTGCAGTTCAGAAGAGAGGTGGGGGGCACAGCGGGCACCGCGGGCACAGCCGGTACTCACTCGTCTAGAAGCCTTTAGTCGCTTTGTCATCTCCTCCAACTCCTTCCGCTGCCATGCCATGCCATGCCAGGAAGGCAGAGAGAGAGGGGGTGGAGGGCAGTCAAGCAGAACATGGGACGACAGAGGTGAGCAGATGAATAGGTGAGAGCAACTCGCATGTTCCCAACTCCACACTTCCCGTGCCGTGCGTCTTGTGTGCACTTCCCGTGCCGTGCGTCTTGTGTGCACTTCCCGTGCCGTGCGTCTTGTGTGCACTTCCCGTGCCGTGCGTCTTGTGTGCACTTCCCGTGCCGCCATGCCTCGCTACCGCCCCACCTTGTGCCTCACTCTCACTCTCACTCTCACTCTCAATCGCAATGCACCTTGTGGTTTGTGAGATCCTGTGCCGCACGCCACTGCTGCGAGTGCAGCCGAGTATGCAGCACCACAAACAGCCCATCCACGTAGCGCGCCATTTGAAAATGCACCTCTCCCCACTGCCGCCGCTGCTGCCACTGGCCTTGCTCCCCCCCCTGTCCCCCCTGCTCCCTCTCACCCCCCTGCTGCCCACCATATCCCCCTTGCTGCTGCTGCTGCTGCTTCCACTGCCGCTCCTGTTTCTGCTGGTGCCAGTTATTGGCGAACGGAAGGGAGGCATAGCTTGGGGGTGCAGTGGCAGCAGCAGCAGCAGCAGAGGGCGAGGCGGAGTGTGAGGCAGTGGGCGGGTGGGTTGTGAGGTCCACTGCGCGCCACAGGTAGTCATTCAGTACCACCCGCGAGCTGGTGGGCGTCGGACAGGAGAATGAGATAACAGAAGCGAGAGGGGAGAAGGAACGACGGGAACCCCAGAAAGTTAAGGGAAACCAATGCAACAGCTTCGAACGTTAGAGAGAGAGAAGAATTAAGGATTGAATTTTGGGCCAATGGCAGCTGTCGAACAAACAGTGCACTTCACTCCATGAGCATCAAGATTCAAAGATCCATGCACACAACTTTTGATTGTGGAAAGATTCAATCCCGCTTTATGATGCTCATCTCAGCTGTGAGTGGCAATGAATCCCGTTTCCCACGCCTCTAGCCTCCCACTCCAGCCCAACCTTATAGAGCGCGTCTCCCCAAGCCACTTGGCCGCCAAGCCGAGCGTGTAGACGCGGTCAGACACTGGTACACATGCAGCAGCAACAGTGGTAACAGCAGCAGTGGTAACAGCAGCAGTGGTAACAGCAGCAGAGGCGGCAGAAGGTGAAGCAGACCCCTGGGAAGCGTGCGGTGGCAGGTCTGGGCGCAGCAGGTGCTGCAGCAGGCGCACGGCCATGTCCTGCTGCCCTTCCAATGCCAGCAGCTTCGCCTCCTCCACCCGCCCACAGAATGCCACCCCCTCCACTCCCCACGTCCCCTCCTCTGCCGATGCTGTGGCAGCGCTGCTTGTTGGTGGCAGGTGCGGCACAGTGGTGGGTGTGTGGCTGCGTGCTGTGAGGGTGCGGCAGGCATCCTTGAGATGTTGCACCTGCACTGCTGCCTGGCTCAGAAGGCGCGCCTGGTTGGGAGGGAGAGGCATGGGATGAACGGAGAGGCATGGGATGAACGGAGAGGCATGGGATGAACGGAGAGGCATGGGATGAACGGAGAGGCATGGGATGAACGGAGAGGCATGGGATGAACGGAGAGGCATGGGATGAACGGAGAGGCATGGGATGAACGGAGAGGAATGGGATGAACGGAGAGGCATG
The DNA here is from genome assembly GCA_948144175.1 of Closterium sp. NIES-65. Lineage (NCBI taxonomy): Eukaryota > Viridiplantae > Streptophyta > Zygnematophyceae > Desmidiales > Closteriaceae > Closterium > Closterium sp. NIES-65. Next base: position 54,566 of record CANXME010002323.1, on the reverse strand, counting down.
GGATGAATGGAGAGGCATGGGATGAACGGAGAGGGGTGGGTGAAAGAGAGAGGGAAATTAGGGAGGGTGCCACAATGGTTTGTTGCAGCAGAGAGAAATTAGGAAGAGTGACATACGATGAATGGAAGGTGGAGAGAAGTGAAGAAGAAGAAGAAAGCATCCAACGCATGTGGAATCAGGAGCACGGCAGTCAGCAGCAGGGCAGTCAGCAGCAGGGCAGTCAGCAGCAGGGCAGTCAGCAGCAGGACAGTCAGCAGCACGGCAGTCAGCAGCAGGGCAGTCAGCAGCAGGGCAGTCAGCAGCAGGGCAGTCAGCAGCAGGGCAGTCAGCAGCACGGCAGTCAGCAGCACGGCAGTCAGCAGCACGGCAGTCAGCAGCACGGCAGTCAGCAGCATGGCAGTCAGCAGCACGGCAGTCAGCAGCACGGCAGTCAGCAGCACGGCAGTCAACCCACCTTGCGGCAGAGGCTGGCAGCCTCCAGCAGGTGCAGCGGCAGGGCGTTATGCTGCCCACTCGCACGCAGATACGCCCCCCGACAGCTCAGCAGCGGCTCCTGTAACTCGAAGCTGCTCCCACACGCTGCCAGCTGGCGCTGCCACGTGTGCAGCTGCAACAGAGGGGGGGGGGGGAGGAGAATTAGGGTAATGTGGGCGGGAGAATATGATGTGAATGAACTGACGAGTGTGTGGGCGAGTGGGCGTAGGGTAGGTAGAGAGGGTTCGGGCAAGGGAAGCAGCGTTTCATGTAGGCACAAGGAGTCATGCATAAGAAAGAAAGTAGTATACAGACATCCAAATGAGGCCAACCTTGTTGTGCAGCTTTTGCTCACTCCCGACTCAATCGTATCGAAACCAATCTCAGTAGCTTCTTTGTTGTGATTCAGCAGTTGTATTCCCCACTCCTGCATTCCCCATCCATCCCTGCCTTGCCCACCTCTGTGTGCCGTGCCTGCCCTGCGTGAATGGGCGGGCCCCCTCCACGGGCGAGTGTGGGAGCTGCTGCCTCTCGAACGTTCTCCAGGGCCTGAATGACACAGGGAGATGGGGATGAGTGGGGGAAAGAGTGTGTGCAGTGCAGCTGTGGCCGTAAAAAAAAAGTTGCTAGTTGCTCACACCCGAGATGGATCGTTGTGGGAGCAGGAAGGCAGAACGGGACGGGTGAGACACTTAGACAGCCACACGAAAGAGCTGGGGGAAATCAGTTTTGATAGGGACGAGCAAAAGGTAAGAGTCAGGGAGGAGGGGGAGGGGGAGGGGAGGAACAGGGAATGGAACGATGATGGTGGATGGAAGGTAGGCGGCGCTGAGAGGGAGGAGAATGGGGGATGAGAAGATGGGTGGACGAGTGGATGAGTGGATGGGGGAGTCTGGCTGACCTGGAGGAGGATGAGGCGTGAGTTGATGTGGAGGGCACTCTCTGCTGACATGGACGCCAGCTGGCACACAATAGTCTGTGACACGGTGACATTGGGTGGAGGAAAACATGTGTGAGCGAGTGAGTGCATGCGACGATGCTTGATGTGCAGAGCAGGTAGACATGCGCAGATGAATGACTCTTTGAGAAGTAAGAAAAACGGGTAATGCTGCAGTGGGAAGAGTGCGCAAGGGTGTGTGTGAGAGCACAGTTGTGTGTGGAGGGAGGGGTGGGGGTTGCATTGGATGGACGGACATGGAATGGAGCATGGGGTATTTTGAAGAACGTGAATGCTCGTAAGTGCATTTTGAGAAAGTGGCGCAAGATAGCACGTGCATGTGCTGTACTGGAAGAGCAAGTTTATTGAGTTGAGTGAGAGTGTTCATGACAGGGAGGAGCCGAGGCTGGCAGCACCTGCTGAGCAGCAACAGCAGCGGCGGCAGCGGAAGTGCAGTCGTCATCATGAAGAGCCTTGAGAGCACTGTCGGGAGAGGGCGATGGATGGGTGGACGAGGAGAGAGGGGAGCGGGTGGAAGCATGGAGGAGGAAACGATGGGGAGCGATGGGGATGGGATGTTCACTGCTGCAGCGCACCTGTAGTGCTCACGCTCGAAACCAGCAAGCTGCAGCGGACACGGGCGGCACAGGAACACAGGCGGAAGAAAGGGCTGCTGCAGCGCACCTGTAAAGCGCAGCGTGGAAGCCAGCAGCAGCGCCGCCAGGCATGGCCATGGCAGACGTGGTGGTGCTGCTGCTGCCTGGTGGGGCTGTGAGTGTGACAAAGGGGGCGCCGCTCTCTAAAGGAGGCTGCAACACACCTGTAGAGAGCGGCGTGGAAGCCAGAAGCAGCACCAGGCATGGTGGACGCAGTGGTGCTGCTGCTGCCAGGTGGGGCTGTGAGTATGAGCAAGGTGGAGGGCGGGTAGGGTGACGAGTTGGACGAGTCCGGGAGCTGAGCTGCTGGCAGGTCCCACTTGCCCATCTTCCAGGCAGCTTCGTACTGCAGATGAGAGGGATGAGATGAGGGGTGCGGAACAACAGCAGGGATAAGACAGGAGAGAGAGATTGTGTGTGGGTGTGAACAGAGAGACCGGGTTGAGTTGAGATAAGACTGTAGCGTCGTTGCTGCCAAGCCAAGAAGAAATTCTGGGCGAAAGAGGCACATGAGAGCGTGAACGTTCACTTCACAGACATGTAATATTTCTCATTGACCATATGATACCACGTGCGTGAGTGCGGGAGAAGGGACATGCTGGGCGGTGCAAGAGGTGGGCATGTTGTGGATGACATTGGTAACAAAAGGGAACTTGGACACAAAATCAAACCTGAAGCTCGAGAAAATCCGTTCTTTCTGTCCCAAGAGCTCCATGCACCGCCCCTCCAGCAGCACCTGCTGTGCCCACAGCAGCACCGGCAACAACACCAGCACCCCCAGCGGCAGCATCAGTGGCAACAGCAGCAGAAGGTGCTGAGACGGCACCGCGGCAGTACGCTTGCAACACGTGGGAGCATGCCATGTGCTGCAGTGCTGCCACCACTCCCTGCTGCGCCCACTGCCCCTGCCACTGTGACTGTGACTGTAACGAGGGCACTGCAGGAGTAGCACCAGAGGAAAGAGCAGCACCAGCAGGTGCAGGGCGGTGGGACATGGCATGGTCCAGCGTCTCTAGAACCTTCTCCCATCGCCCCTCGTGGCGGTCGATGGCCAGACGGGACGGAAGCTGCATGCATGCATGGGCACGCAGGGAGAAAGAGGACGGAAAGTCAGACCAGCCCGTCCCGACACACTAAGGGCAGTTCGGGGCATTGTCATGCGTGAGTAGTGTGGTACAGATGCTATGCAGCGATATTTGAGCTGAGTGCATTGCAGTTTCCCCCCCCCCCCCCCCCCCCTCCCCTCCCCCCTTCCCTCTCTCCGTTGCGTGCGCACCTTGTTGGTGCGAGCGACGGCATAGATGGCATCAAGCTCATTCACAGCGCTGTAGCAAGGTGACTCTTGTGTCGCCTCGAAAACAAAAGCCACGCCTCACATTCCACGCGCACCTTGTTGGTGCGGGCGACAGCGTAGATGGCATCGGGCTCGTTCACGGCACTGTAGCACCCCATCAGCAGCGCCTCGTGGGGCTCCACCTGCCAGCAGAGCAGAAGAGGGAGGATCTTAGAAGGTGATGTGGGAGAGGAGAGAATCGCCATTGGCAGGAAGTGCGCATTGAGGGTAAGGGGAGGGAAAGGTGGGGGAAAGAGCACAACACAACAGGTGTCGAGGCAAGATTGAAACTCCAAAGATCCAGAGCAAAGAAGCATGGCCGTTTCAACTGTGTATTAAGAAGACGCGGGGCTCCAGTGACCATCAGGTGTGTGCCTGTGGTTACCGCGTCGGAGTCTTCATCAAAGCTTGGTTCGCCGAGAGTGGGCCGTCCAAAGTGTGCCTCACACCAGAGCTCGGCATAGAGAATGGCCGTGAGTGTCGCACCACAGTGCTGCACAGCGGAAGGAAGCACGCGCGCATCAACACACACAGTGCACAGTGCTACAGCGCTCACACGGACGGTGCATTAGATGAGATGATGCAATGCTGCGTCTGCACTTATTCTGCTGGCCAATCCATCAAAGTCAGGTACATGACTAGGCAACACACAAGCAGCTTCCCTTTGTTCTACGTTACTTCTCTATGCCCCTCAGGTGAAGGTGCATGTGGGGGAGGTGTTACCTGTGCAGCCTGTGCCAGGGTAAGCAAGTCCAGTTGCAACCAGACAGGCTGAGACGGAGCAGAGGGAGGGAAGGCAGTCATGCACATACACATGCACACACACACATGTACACGAGGGGGGACGTAGAAAATATGGGAGACACATTTGGGGCGGCACAGAAGGAGGGTGGAGTGGAATGGATGAGAGGGCATGGGTGGGTGTGGCAGTGGGCAAGAACCAAGCAGACGAGATGGTCGCGTGCTGCCAAGGAGGCATGGAGGAAAAGGCAGAAGCAGGGAAGGAGGCACGGAGGCAAGGAGTGAAGGAAGCAAGGAGGCAAGGAGGCATGGAGGCAAAGTAGGCATGGAGGCAAAGAGACAAGAAGGAAGGAGGCAGGGAGGCAAAGGGGCAAAGAGGCAAAGAGACAAGTAGACAAAGGGGCAAGGAGGCAAGGATGCAAGGAGGCAAGAACGCAAAGAGGCAGAGATGCAAAAATGACAAGAGCCAAAGAGGCAAAAATGCGAAGAGGCAAAGAGACAAGGAGGTAAAGAGGCAAAGAGACAAGGAGGCAAGGAGGTAAAGAGGCAAAGAGGCAAGGAGGTAAAGAGGCAAAGAGGCAAGGAGGTAAAGAGGCAAAGAGACAAGGAGGTAAAGAGGCAAAGAGGCAAGGAGGTAAAGAGGCAAAGAGGCAAGGAGGTAAAGAGGCAAAGAGACAAGGAGGCAAGGAGGCAAGGAGGCAAGGAGGCAAAGAGGTAAGGAGGCAAGGAGGCTCACAGACTGCCAGTGCTGAGGAGCCTCTGGCTCGTCCTCATCCACTTCAGCCCCTTTCTCCTCTGCCCTCAGTTGAGCTGCACCTGCTTCTTCTGCTTCTGCCCCAACTGCTGGCCCCTCCTGCCCCCCTGCAGCAGACTCAGCAGCACTCTTCTTGGTCCCCCGTCTGCCCCCTCGTTTGCCCTTGCTGCTGCTGCCAGCCACGCCTGCTGCTGTGCGTGTAGAGGCCTCTGTGGTAGTGGAGGGAGCTGCTGCTGATGTTGCCTGGATGGAGGAAAGAAAGTGAGGAGGAGACGTGGGACAGACAGACGGATGAGAAGGGAGCAGCAAGAGGTGAGGAGCATTGCAGTGGAGTAAGGGAAACCGCTGTTTGAAAAAATAATGCGTGTTGTGGAAGGAAGAAGGCGAAGAGGAAAACAAGGGGAACTGAGCATGGCAGCAACAACACCAGGTACCAGAAAGTGGGGTGAGGAGAAGTAGAAGCACCTTGGCAGCACTCTTTCGAGCGCCCATGGCAGAGGCAGCAGCACGGGCAGCAGCAGCAGCAGTGGGGGGAGGGGCGATGCGAGCGCGGGTGTGGCAGGCTCTGAGGGCGGTGAGCGCGTCTAAGAGGAGCTGCAGCGTGCGCGGAGACACCGCATGCGCTGGCTGCAGCACGTGAGTGGTGAGCTGCAAGGAGGGAGGGGGTTGGGGCGGAGAGAGGAGTGCTTTGATAATAACTAAAAGTGTGGCAGGCTCTGAGGGCGGTGAGCACGTCTAAGAGGAGTTGCAGCGTGCGAGGTGGATGCAGCACGTGTGTGGTGAGCTGCAGGAGGGGTGGGGGTGGGGGAAGGGGGTGGTGGGAGAGAGTGTGGTTCTGACGATTCTTAAAGGGTGTGGCAGGCAGGCTCTGATCTGAGGGCTGTTAGCGCGTCCAATAGGAGCTGCAGGGGAGATACCCCCGCGCTGGATGCAGCACGTGGGAGGGCAGGGTGGTGTGAGAGGAGAGGCAGAAAGGAGGGGTTGAGAGGGGGACGGGGGACATTGAGGTTGAGCAGAATATGCAGTAGAAGCGGATGGGCAGGAAGGGGGGAGATAGTAGAGAGAGAAAGGGCACGAGAGGGGCGGAGGAGATGGGTTGACTTATTTTAGCAGAGGAGAGGGCGACCCACCTGGGTTGAGATAGTGCGGCAGAGGAGACTGGTGGGTGCATGCGAGGCAGCGAGGGTGGCGAGTGTGTGGGGGAGGAGCAGTGCAGCGAGTGAGGCGTTCACACGGCACAGCGGCGCACACAGACTGGGGGAAGTGGGGGGCGGGGTGGGAGGAGGGGAGCATTGGACAGGGTGGCTCGCAGAGAAAGGGAGTGAAGAAGGGAAGGAGACTTGCATGTTGGTGAGTGAGTGCTTGATGCAAACTGGGGAGGGACGAAGAGCGCATAATGCAGATAGGGAGGGCAGAGTCAGGCATGCACTCTACAGAACTGGCACAGGTTTCAAGATTCCGGTGATGGAGGGGAGAGACGAATGCTAGAATTCTCACTGTTCCTCGTTGATGGTAATGGAATGCTGCCTGGCAGGATTTGTAGGGTTCTCACAAGCCAACCAACTCTGCCAGCCACAATGCTAGTGCCACCCAGCACCCCAAACCATTCAAATTCGTCACTCACGTGAGAATGTCGTCTGGCGCGTGCAGAATGAGCAAATGCACCACGCGGCACACCCACGCCTCGTGAGATGCGCCCACTGCCTGCCACACTGCGGGGTCGTCCAGTGGAGGCATGGAGGCTGGAGAGAGAGAGCGAGGGACAGAGAGACAGAGAGACAGAGCGAGGAAGGTGTTTGAAAAGAGAAAAGACTGTTCGGAAAATGTGAGCGAGTGAGTGAGTGAGAGGGAGGCAGAGGCGGGAGGCGATTGATGAGCACGGCTCAATTGCCAGCAGCTCGAGACACGCACCTCCTGCATCGGCTCTTAGGCGCTGGATAATCTGCTGTGCATGGGCGGTGTTGACCGTCTTTATGTGCGCCTGGAGAAAAAGACAGCAGGGCAAGCAATAAACGATGGCGCCAGAGGGATTGGTGCGCGTGGCAGGATACAAACAGGTGGCTCTGACCAAAGCAGCACAGGATGGCAGCGGGCCGTCCAAGTCACAAACAGCAACTCACGCAAGACAAGGTACAACATTGGAGTTCAGGTCCGTCCATAGCAGCACCATCACCATGCACAACTTTTAGATCATCCGCGGCTCAGCTCAGCCCACCTCGAGGTACTGCTTCTCCTCAAAGCCTGTTGCAGTAAAGACCCGATGGCCCCTCTCTGTCATGAGAATGGCCTGCCGTGGAAGCGGGCAGCACAGCGCAGGGGCATGTGGTGGACAAGGGAATAGATGGATGGAAGCGAGTGCTCTGTGAGGCCCCTGAAACAGAAAGGACAAGCTGTGAAGTTACTGTCGAGAGCGATCCAACAGGCTTTTCAATGCACTGTGACACGGTGCAGTCGCAGCGCTGATGCAACAGGGAAGAGCGACGGATCTTGACTCAACAGCTTAAGCAGGCAGGAGGAAGGCAGGAGCAGAGCAAGCACCGGACGGACCTCGATTGTTTGTGCGGCGAGCTGAATGGCATGGACATCTGGATCAACAAGGAGGGTGGCCAGCAGCTTAAGCACCGATACAATCACCCCCTCGTGAACGCCCTCTCCTGCTGGATCCGCATTCACTACTGTCACACCACCCGTGGGTGCTGACACTGCTGTTGGTGCTGCTGTTGAAGTTGCTGTGGCTGGAGGCTTGAAGGAAACGGCGGAAGCATCCCATATCCCCAGCTGCCAGCAAGACACGATGACACAGCACAAGGATGGAAGGTAGTAAGGTATGTGGGGAAAGGAGCTAGAATGCAGGGATATTAGCATGCTGACGTGAACTAGCACATCCACGGACGAGCAAGGCTAGTCACTCACAGCAGCCAGAAGCCTGCCAAGGCATGCCCGGATGGTGCTCGTACAGGGGTCTGATTCGCTCAGCCGTCGTGACACCTGCAGCATCTGCCACGTGGCAGTAAGGGCCTCAGCAGAGGGGCGTGGCAGTCCATCCCCAGGCCCCCCTGCGTCCAGCTCACGACTGCTGCTGCCTGCTGCTCCCTCCACGCCTTTGGCTGCAGGGGCAGTTTCGTCGCACCAAAGGAGGTGCTTGGTGGAGGCGAGGTGGTTGCAGAGAGCTTCCAGACTGAGAGGGCAGGTGGGGGGAGGAGATGGGAGGGGAGATATGGGCAGTGGGAAGGCAGAGATAGTCATGGAAGATTGTTGGTCGGTTGATACTGCTGGGGGAAATGCAATGCACTTTGATTTGATATGGGCAGTGGGAAGGCAGAGATAGTCATGGAAGATTGTTGGTCGGTTGATACTGCTGGGGGAAATGCAATGCACTTTGATTTGATATGGGCAGTGGGAAGGCAGAGATAGTCATGGAAGATTGTTGGTCGGTTGATACTGCTGGGGGAAATGCAATGCACAGATGACCAATCAATCCTCACAACAGAAATTTCGCCCTCAAACCCCAGTCTAAAACAACACACAAGATTTGATCTGCACACCTCTGTGCGAGAACAGCTGGGGAGAGGCTGATGGCCCGAGATGCAAGCTGCAAGACGGTGGAGGGCGGGTAGGGGGGAGAAAGGGAGGGAGGGAGGGAGGGAGGGAGGGAGGGAGTGGGGGGGGGGGGAGGGGGAGGAGGAAAGAAAGAGCCCTAGAGTGAGGTGTGGGCAGTGGGCAGCATAGGCGACAGAGTTGGCAGTGAGGAAGGAACGAGGTCCGCGGACAGAAGAAAGCACACGCAGAAGCAGAAGTGCACGAGGTGCCTCAAAAGTCACAATCACAAGTAGACCCTTTTGAGGCGCCTCAAAAGTCACAATCACAAGTAGACCCTTTTGAGGCGCCTCAAAAGTCACAATCACAAGTAGACCCTTTTGAGGCGCCTCAAAAGTCACAATCACAAGTAGACCCTTTTGAGGCTGTCGTGAATCCCCTCTGCTGTCCCTTCCTTCTCACTCTCCCTTGCATCCCTGCCTGACTTCCTCACTCCCTCTCCCTCCACCTCTCATCCAGGTGACCGGCTCATCCCTTCTTCCTCCTGGCGTATGTAATCACTCTGTTCTGATCCCCTCCTCGTATCTCAGGCTTCCCTGGAAACAAGACTTAACTCCCTCGCAAGGGCTCCGCCGATTTGCTTCAGCTCCTCTCTACTGCTAGTTCCCCGTGGTTTAGGAAATCACAATTGCAGTAAACGAGAAACATACAAGCAAAAAGCAACGAGTCTGAGCGCTACCCCAGTCTACATCCCCTCCTGCCTAGGTGCCTTGTCCCGCAAGCTACCTCTACTCCTAAGCGCGAGTCAGCCGAGCTGATCGCGTAGGCTTCAAGGTGCTAGCTGGGTCCCACTCGGCCCACTAGGCATGCACCGCCTTCCAGCCTGGTGAATGGCGAATTGAATTCCCAGGCTGGCTGGAATCGAATTCGCCACCAACCTCCCCCCCAACCACCTCGAAATCCTCAGCAGCTCGACTCTGTATAGTACAGTAACATTCCAAAAGAGCAAACAAAGTAAAATGCAAAAAGCAGTAAACTATAGTACACCTCACCTTGGCTGCTGTGTAATTCACACTTAGTTGCCAGCTAAGTGTTAATCACGCGACAGCTGTCGTGAATCCCCTCTGCTGTCCCTTCCTTCTCACTCTCCCTTGCATCCCTGCCTGACTTCCTCACTCCCTCTCCCTCCACCTCTCATCCAGGTGACCGGCTCATCCCTTCTTCCTCCTGGCGTATGTAATCACTCTGTTCTGATCCCCTCCTCGTATCTCAGGCTTCCCTGGAAACAAGACTTAACTCCCTCGCAAGGGCTCCGCCGATTTGCTTCAGCTCCTCTCTACTGCTAGTTCCCCGTGGTTTAGGAAATCACAATTGCAGTAAACGAGAAACATACAAGCAAAAAGCAACGAGTCTGAGCGCTACCCCAGTCTACATCCCCTCCTGCCTAGGTGCCTTGTCCCGCAAGCTACCTCTACTCCTAAGCGCGAGTCAGCCGAGCTGATCGCGTAGGCTTCAAGGTGCTAGCTGGGTCCCACTCGGCCCACTAGGCATGCACCGCCTTCCAGCCTGGTGAATGGCGAATTGAATTCCCAGGCTGGCTGGAATCGAATTCGCCACCAACCTCCCCCCCAACCACCTCGAAATCCTCAGCAGCTCGACTCTGTATAGTACAGTAACATTCCAAAAGAGCAAACAAAGTAAAATGCAAAAAGCAGTAAACTATAGTACACCTCACCTTGGCTGCTGTGTAATTCACACTTAGTTGCCAGCTAAGTGTTAATCACGCGACAGCTGTCGTGAATCCCCTCTGCTGTCCCTTCCTTCTCACTCTCCCTTGCATCCCTGCCTGACTTCCTCACTCCCTCTCCCTCCACCTCTCATCCAGGTGACCGGCTCATCCCTTCTTCCTCCTGGCGTATGTAATCACTCTGTTCTGATCCCCTCCTCGTATCTCAGGCTTCCCTGCCCCCTCCCGTGACTGAGCACGCACCCGAGCTGCTCCAGACACGGGATCCAATGCCTGAGGCTTCTCCCTTCCCGCCCTGGCCACGTTGGTGATATGCTCCTTCAGGTACTCCCCTCGATCATCCTCCAGCACTAGCACCCCCGACTCCCTTACCTCTTTCACCCTCCATCGCTCCGGTCCCACAGCTAAGTCCAGCGTATCTCGCTTAGCCCTGCGCAGGTACACCTCCTGCCCCGCTTCCACTTGGTGACTCTTTCCTCCCATCCCTCCTGCTTTGCGCTGCTGGTACCGCCTTGCATCCCTCGCTGCGCCACGTGTAGATTATCCAAGGCAGCTGGAGTCAGCTCTTTCAGATACCTCGCCCTCTTCTCCGCTAATCCCGCCCACAGGCTCGGCTCGTCCGCTTCAATCGTCGCCGAGAGCAGCTTCGGTGCATCCACAGGTAGCACCGGGTCCCGTCCGTACAGTAGATGATACGGGGACAAATGCTTCAGCGCTGCCTGCTTCGCAAACCGGTATCCCGCAAGCACCCACCAGAGATCCCTGTCCCAACTCCTCTTGTGTGTCTCTCCATAGGCCCGAAGTCCTTTCTTCACGGTTTGTATGAGCCTCTCTGTCAGCCCGTCCGATTGAGGGTGATACCTTGAGGTGACACGATGCGTAATGCCCATCTCCTCTAGCAGCTCATCAAAGCTCCCTTGAAATTCTGTCCCTTGATCGGTAAGCACCTCCCCACATGCACCGTACCTGGTCAGTACTAACTCCTCGAATGCGTCCGCTATCAGTGCGCTACTCTTGCTTGGTAATGCTCGCGCCTCCACCCATTTGCTCGTGTGCTCAACCATGATCAGGATGTACTGCTTCCCTCCTTTTGATAATGGTAACTCTCCTGCCAGGTCCAGCGACCACCTGTAACCTAACCCCCGAATCGGTAGTGAGTGCAGCTCCTCCCTCTCCTTTTCCAGCCTTGCTTTATTCCTTTGACAAGCCTCGCAGCTGGCTACCAGTCCTGCCACATCCTTCCCCATGCTTGCCCACCAGTACATGGTGCTCAGCAGCTGCCGTGTCCTGGTGATGCCGTAATGTCCCAGCTTCGCATGCACCTTCCCCATGATCCTGTTCCTCTCTTGCGGCTGCGGCACTACCCTCCATCCTTCGCTGGTCCTCAGCTGCAGCTGCTCCTGAAACCATCTGTAATGCTGCCCTCTGGCTCTTGCTCTCTCACTTACGCCTTCCTCCTCCAGTGGCTCCCCTTTGATCCAGCTCATGGTCTCCTCGTCCTCCCATATATCTGCTAACCGCTTCTCTCCCTTCTCCTGCCCCCAGCTTACGGCCACGGTGTGGGCTAAGGCCGCCAGCTGCGCTACCGGCTGCATCGGTGGTGGGTTCCTTGACAGCCCATCTGCATGCTGCAGTGTTTTACCCGGTCGGTGCCGGATCTCAAAGTCAAATCCCAACAACTTGATAGCCCATCGAGCGTTTCTTCCCGTCAGCTCTTGATTAGTCATCAACCATAGCAGTGGCTGATGATCAGTCACTAATGTGAAGTGCCGGCCCTGCAGGTATACCTTGAAATGCGTGATTCCCCACACTGCCGTCAGGCCCTCTCCCTCGTATGAGCAGTAGTTAGCCTCGGATGGGCTGCAGCTTCGGCTGGCAAAGGCTATCACTCTTTCCTCTCCCTCGATTTCTTGGCAGAGCACCGCTCCCATTCCCGTACTGCTCCAGTCCGTGTACAGGATGAAAGGCGCTTCTGCCCTCGGTATCTGCAGTAAGGTCCCTGTCCTAACTGCTTCGAGCAAGTCCTGCCTTGCTGCCTCCTCCACCTCTCCCCATTGCCAGCTCTTCCCTTCCCTCAGCAGCTGGTTCAGCACGTAGGCACGGCGACTGAAGTTTGACACAAACTTCCTGTAATAATTCAGGAAGCCGAGTAACGCCCGCAGCCCTGTCTTATCCTTTGGCGCTGCCAGGTTCTCCAGCACCTTAACCTTTGCCTCTTGTATGGCCAGCCGACCGCCCTTCACTTCAAACCCCAGGTAAGCCACCGTGTGCCTCGCTATCTTACACTTATCTGGGTGACACGTCAGCCCCGCAGCTGCTATTGCCTCCAGAGTCTGCTTCAGATCTTGCACATGCTGTTCTTTGCTGCTGCTGTAAATCAACACGTCATCAATGTAGCATGCTGCGGCTGGAACCCCCTTCAGCACTTGATCCATGGCTCTCTGGAACACTGCTGGTGCGTTACGAAGCCCGAAAGGCATAACGTTGTACTCATACAAACCGTCCACCCCGTGAAATGCTGTTTTCCGTTTATCTGCTTCTCTAATGCCTATTTGATTGAAGCCCTGCCGCAGGTCCAAGGTGGTAAAGACGGTGGCCCCTTCCAGCCGGTCGAAAATGTCTTCAGCAGTCGGCATAGGGTATCTGTCTGGGCTTGTAATCTTGTTCAGCTCCCGAAAATCCCCGCACATCCGCTTCGCTAGAATCTTTCCCGTGATGTCCTTCCTAGCAGCCACCACCGTGGCCGCCGCGTAACTTGATTCTGACGGGCGAATAATCCCTGCAGCTAGCAACTCCTCACATTTCTCCTTGCAGATGGCTGCATCCTCCGCATTCATTCGCCTCCTGCGTTGGTATGTAGGTAGCTCAGTCGTGAGGTTCAGCTCCAGCTCTCTCCCCTTGTATCTCCCCAATTCCTGCAGGTTATAGGCGAAGGTGCCCCTATGCTGCTGCAACACCTCCCTGATTGCTTCGGCTGCTTGCTCCCCTATACCTGCCCCCAGCTCCCAGGTTTTGCCCGGCTCTGCTTCCGTCCCTACTGGTGGTGCAGTTTTGATCTCCTTCTCGTCTGTGAGCTTGCTGACAGCGGCGTAAGCAGCCTGCTTGCTACCCCTGCACTTCTCCTCTTCCGTCTTTCCCTTTTTCTCGGCTGGCCCCTTTCTCATCTCACTAATTAGCCATCGCAGTGAGTGCTGGTCTATGGCTCGGCCCAAGGCAGCTTTGCGCACCTCCTCCCCTACTCCATCTGCTGCAGTTGCCCCCGGCAGGTACCCCATGGCTAATTCCCTCTCCAAAGCAGTCGGCTCCTCCCATCTTTTCTTACGGTGATCATACACCATCCCTGGACCTGGAGTCCCTTCCACTTCGACAAATCCCCGTGCCTTTGCATAGGCCACCAGTGTCGGCCAGGCCCTCCTCGCTTCCCCCACTCGGTTACACTGATACTGTCGCGGATGATCTGGCTTTACCACTGGGGCGGCCACTCTCCCTGGTTCCAGAATGTCTTCCACGATTCGGCTCTCATCTCTCTCCACCCTTGCTAATCTCGCCCTCAGTTCTCCTTCTGGCAGGACGTTCTGCCAGTACTGCCGCACTCTATGACACCTTGCCCCCAGCTGTGCCCCGTCACAACTCACTCCCCTTCCCAATTCTGCTTCCACCAGTTCGCGTACGGCTCGGACCGGCTCCCTGCTATCACTCCTCATATCCACATGTTCTAGGATGTACGCATATTCCCCGCCAGATTCTCTCGCCCACCTCATAATCGTCAGCAGTGTTGTCACCATCGCCGTGCGGTCATCCTGCATTCCTCTTCCCTTCCCCGCTCGGGAAGTACCCTGGCACTCCCACCCTGCTACCAACAGGTCCACCTTTCCCCAGCGGTTCACGTCTTCCTTGGTAAGCTGTCCCACATCCCACTTCTCATTCTGCATGGCCTCCCGTATCACTTCCTTCGCCAGTTGAGCTGGGTACCGCTGCTGCAGTATCTGTGCATGCTTCCAAGCCATCCTCCTCACCTCCGGGTCTATTTCCACATACACCCATCTTTTCACCTTCAGCCCTGCTTCCAGTGCCGCCGCTAAGCCTGCCCCCAGCCCTCCAAACAGCTCCACTAAGGTAACGCTATACTGGTTCAGGTTAGCTCCGACCTTGCCCTCTTTGGTACTCCCCCTCCTTACGCTCTCTCTTCTCATGCCCTCCGCCCTCCAAGCCTTCTTCGGTTCTGTCTTGACAAACCGCACTGGCAGCTCACTCAACTCCTTTCCCTCAATCCAGAAATCCGAGCGGTAGAGCACCTGTTCCTGCCAGGTACAAATTGTTGTACCTATCTTGAATAGCAGCTCCATCCCCAGCAGAACATCATAATCCTCCGATTCGGTCAGCCCACATTGCACTCTTATCGTCGTTTCTCCCTTCTCTCCCGGCTGCAGAGTAATCTCGATGGGGTCCTTAGTACAGGGCATCCACTTTGGTGCCCCTCCCTCGGCTGTCATGATCAGTATGCCTCTGTTTACTATTTCCAAGTCCCCTTTCTCCCGTAACTGTTCTGTCAGCTTCCTTCCCAGCAGGACACTCTGTGCGCCTGTATCCACCACGGCGTTCTCCACTAATATGCCCCTGACAGCCACTGCCTTAGGTTCTACCACCAGGGCCGTGGGTTGGCAGACGAGTCTCTCCTCAGGATGCCGTCGAGCCGTCCTCGGCTTATGGCTTTCTTCTTGTTGCCGAGGGGTTCTCCTTTCAGGCTGCTTCTGCTCTGTCCTGCCATCCTTCCCGCCGCTGCGCAGCCCCAACTCCTCTCGGTCTCTAGGTGGTATGGCCATGGCCCCGTACTCTGCCTCCTCTCTCTCATACTCCTCCTCTTCATCGTCCTCCCAAGCCAGCAATGCCTTCTCAGGGTCCTCACTAATCTCAGTCTTCTCCAACTGTCCCTTCAGCTTCGCCACCTCTCTCTCT
This sequence comes from Closterium sp. NIES-65, assembly GCA_948144175.1. Taxonomy (NCBI): domain Eukaryota; kingdom Viridiplantae; phylum Streptophyta; class Zygnematophyceae; order Desmidiales; family Closteriaceae; genus Closterium; species Closterium sp. NIES-65. The sequence continues at coordinate 39,431 of CANXME010002323.1, read as the reverse complement.
AACTGTAACTCCCTTGCCGATTTTCCTCGCATTCTCTCTCCCTTGCTGTAGCACCTGTCTTCAGTATGCCCCCTTTTCCCACACCCGGTGCAGATAGGTGCCTTGGGGCAGTCACGTCTGAAATGTCCTTTCATCTTGCAGGTGTCGCACACTATGTCTATGGCGCAGTCCTTCCGCACGTGCCCCTTTTCGCCGCACTTGTAACACCTGCGTCTATCTTCAGACGGCCTCTCTCTTCGTTCCTCTTCCCCCTGTCTCCCTTCCACCGCTGCCCAAGCAGGCCTCCGACGTTCGCTCGGCCGACTGGAGCTTGACCCCCTCATTCCTTCGAAAAACCTCTTTCCATCCTCCACTTCTTTCGCCACCTGGTACACCTGTCGCAGCTTCGCCCGTACCCCCCAAGGAGTATAGTCGGCTTCTCATGTCTCGTATCAAGTCCCCATCCAGTCCGTTGACGAACTTGGTCACTAGGATGCGCTCCTCCACGCAGCCCATATCCTCTGCCAGCTCCAGTAAACGGTTATAGTAGGCCAACATCGACTCTGCCGGCGCTCTTCTGAAGTCTTGAAACTCCGCCATCCGGTCCGCCGAATGCCCCGGGAACTGCTCCTGCAGGCTTTCCAAGAAACGGTCCGTAATATCTGCCGGTAAGATATCTCCTCTGTTGCTCCGCATCAGCAGCCCCTGCCTCTCCACGCGGTAATGAGTCAACGCCTCTCCTTTGAGAGTCCTCCCCAAGCCTCTGAAAAATTCAATAGGATCCAGTCGCTCCCTATCCCAGCAGTAGCGAATGTCTTCAATCATCATCAGGTAGTTTTTCAGCGTGGGCTCCTCTCCGGGTGCCCCCGAGAAGCGGTCTGGTACCTCAATTTTGGGGGGTGTAGTACTCATCGACCTGCCTGTCCCCCAGCTTGTGTTCCCTCCTTCTCCACTCCCTGCAGGTCGCCCTGCTCTCCCGGCCTCCATGGCTTCGTATCCTCCAGCAGAGAATCCGTGATATGCTTCCTTGCCTCGCTGACTTCGTCGTTCCACCGATTGATCGTCTCCTCCCCTCAGACTACGCCTTTCTTCACGTTGATCTTCTTCTCCTCTCTGACTCCGCCGTTCTTCTCGATGATCTTCCCCTCCCTTCTGACTTCGTCGATCTTCATGTTGATCGTCTCCTCCCAGATCTGGATTTCCTCGGCGAGATCCACTCCCCACAGGTCGCCCTCCACTCCTCTCCGCGGGCGAGTCGCATGCAGAGCTCGACTGTTGTTCTCCGTGTACACCTCGTTCTTCCTCCCGATCCCCGCCTTGGTTACCGCGCGAGATCGTCCCTCCTTCGCCCGCCCGAAATCCAGGCATCCTGACCGGCGGATCACGTCCCTCCATCATCCTCGCCGGGAATCGGTGTCCAGAGCGCAGTTGATGAGTGTGAAGCTCACGGTCGAAATTACTCATTCCTCACGGTGCATCACCGTGGGCAACTCCAGGCAGTAGATCCTGCCACCTCTTCTCTCAACAATCGTAATCCTGACTACCCTTTTTGCTTGTATGAAACAAGACTTAACTCCCTCGCAAGGGCTCCGCCGATTTGCTTCAGCTCCTCTCTACTGCTAGTTCCCCGTGGTTTAGGAAATCACAATTGCAGTAAACGAGAAACATACAAGCAAAAAGCAACGAGTCTGAGCGCTACCCCAGTCTACATCCCCTCCTGCCTAGGTGCCTTGTCCCGCAAGCTACCTCTACTCCTAAGCGCGAGTCAGCCGAGCTGATCGCGTAGGCTTCAAGGTGCTAGCTGGGTCCCACTCGGCCCACTAGGCATGCACCGCCTTCCAGCCTGGTGAATGGCGAATTGAATTCCCAGGCTGGCTGGAATCGAATTCGCCACCAACCTCCCCCCCAACCACCTCGAAATCCTCAGCAGCTCGACTCTGTATAGTACAGTAACATTCCAAAAGAGCAAACAAAGTAAAATGCAAAAAGCAGTAAACTATAGTACACCTCACCTTGGCTGCTGTGTAATTCACACTTAGTTGCCAGCTAAGTGTTAATCACGCGACAAGGCGCCTCAAAAGTCACAATCACAAGTAGACCCTTTTGAGGCGCCTCAAAAGTCACAATCACAAGTAGACCCTTTTGAGGCGCCTCAAAAGTCACAATCACAAGTAGACCCTTTTGAGGCGCCTCAAAAGTCACAATCACAAGTAGACCCTTTTGAGGCGCCTCAAAAGTCACAATCACAAGTAGACCCTTTTGAGGCGCCTCAAAAGTCACAATCACAAGTAGACCCTATGAGTGCATATAGCCGTTACTGACATCTGAATTCTGACCCTCCTGTGCCTGTGGTAGATCAGACCAGCCAAGCTGAGCATATCGGTTGCATCGAAAAGAAAGCACACCTGTGCGAGCTGTTGTGGAAGGGGCAAGTCGTGGGAGAGTGAGGAGAGAGAGTCCGCGATGGGTGCCAGAGAGGGGTATGCTGCCACTGCTGCTGCTGGCATGTGGAACAGCTGCAGAGGAGAGCAGTGAGTCAGGAATGGAGGGACAAGGAGAGAGGTAGAAGATACTAGGTTTGGTTGGACTAGTAAAAAAACGAACGTCAAATCAAAACAACAATGATAGCTAGCTAGTTGCTGCGATGCGTGCAAGCCAAAGACGGGTGCGCTGCCACTGCTGCTGCTGGCATGTGCAGCAACTGCAGAGGGGAGCGGTGTGAGTCAGGAATGGAGGAATATGGAGAGAGAGACACTACAGCATTGTTTGGGGTAGTAGGAAAAAGCATCGCATCACGCCAGGAACAATAACTGGCTAGATGCTGCAATAACCCCACTCACAGAGGTTTGGTTTTTGAGTCGACTAAAAAATAATCCCACTCTCCCCACGACCGGAGGGTTCCTTGGTAGGGCAACGTATATAAATTAAGGGTTCATTCAGCTTGTTGCGTGAATGCAGGACAGGTGTATGTAAGGCAAGCAAGGCATGGTCTGTGCATGCGCAGGCAACCTTCCTGTATGAACAAAGGAGCGCAGCATGTGATGTGGTGCATGTGGTGCATGTGATGCATGTGATGCATGTGTGACGCATGTGGTGCATGTGATGCATGTGGTGTGGTGCATGTGGTGCATGTGGTGCATGTGATGCATGTGGTGTGGTGCATGTGATGCATGTGGTGCATGTGATGTGGTGCATGTGATGCATGTGATGCATGTGGTGCATGTGATGCATGTGATGCCCCACCTGCAGGCGAGCCCTCACTGCTGCAGGGGCATCCACTGTGAACGCTCTCAGCAGCTCCACCAGCGCCTCTGGAAGCTCCCCCTCCTGCCCTGCTGCCCCTGCTGCTGCTCCCCCTTCTGCCACTCCTATTGCCCCCCCTCCTGCCCCTGCCGCCGCCGCTCCCACTGCTGCTTCTGCAGCTGGGGGAGTGCAGAGGGCCAGTAGGCGAGACACTATGGCCTGCAGCGAGAGGGGGAGGGGCGGAGCGGAAAGAGTGGCAGGGGATGGCGGAATCTGCGGGGAGAAGGGAAGACGTGGGGGGTAATAAGGGCGCATGAAACACACAAGACGCAGCAGCATTTGTAGCAAGGAAACAGGAGAAGCAGGGAAATGAAAAGTAGACCAGCAGAGCAAGGCTTTACACGCACCAATGGACCTGCTTGCACCAAGTCGCCAACCTGCCTCTGGTCCAACACAGCAGTAGGCATTGTCGTTCCACTGCTGCCATCCCCTTTGCCACTTCCGTTTTGTACTGCAGCAACCATCTGCGCGAGCACGCTTTCTTAGTGACTCAGAAAGTGTCTCACCTGGCTTTGGTCCAACACAGCAGCAGACGCCATTCCACTGTGACCACCCTCCCTGGCACCGTTGCTCTGTGCTGCAGCCACCACCCGCGCCAGCACGTCTAGACAAACTGCCGCCACCGCTGCTGGTGTCGAGGGCGAGGGCAAGGGGCAGGAGGGGCTCTGAGAGAGCGAGAGCTGGGAGGAGGCGAGCGGTGGGGCGGGTGGAGGCCAGGTGGGTGCCGAGGTGGGCAGGCAGGCGAGCAGAATGTGCACCAGGTACCTGGGGGGGGGACGTCACAGTGTGGGGGAAGGGACGTCACATTGTGGGGGAAGGGACGTCACAGTGTGGGGGAAGGGACGTCACAGTGTGGGGGAAGGGACGTCACATTGTGGGGGAAGGGACGTCGCATTGTGGGGGAAGGGACGTCGCATTGTGGGGGAAGGGACGTCACATTGTGGGGGAAGGGACGTCACATTGTGGGGGAAGGGACGTCACATTGTGGGGGAAGGGACGTCACATTGTGGGGGAAGGGACGTCACATTGTGGGGGAAGGGACGTCACATTGTGGGGAAGGGACGTCACATTGTGGGGGAAGGGACGTCACATTGTGGGGGAAGGGACGTCACATTGTGGGGGAAGGGACGTCACATTGTGGGGGAAGGGACGTCACATTGTGGGGGAAGGGACGTCACATTGTGGGGGAAGGGACGTCACATTGTGGGGGAAGGGACGTCACATTGTGGGGGAAGGGACGTCACATTGTGGGGGAAGGGACGTCACATTGTGGGGGAAGGGACGTCACATTGTGGGGGAAGGGACGTCACATTGTGGGGGAAGGGACGTCACATTGTGGGGGAAGGGACGTCACATTGTGGGGGAAGGGACGTCACATTGTGGGGGAAGGGACGTCACATTGTGGGGGAAGGGACGTCACATTGTGGGGGAAGGGACGTCACATTGTGGGGGAAGGGACGTCACATTGTGGGGGAAGGGACGTCACATTGTGGGGGAAGGGACGTCACATTGTGGGGGAAGGGACGTCACATTGTGGGGGAAGGGACGTCACATTGTGGGGGAAGGGACGTCACATTGTGGGGGAAGGGACGTCACATTGTGGGGGAAGGGACGTCACATTGTGGGGGAAGGGACGTCACATTGTGGGGGAAGGGACGTCACATTGTGGGGGAAGGGACGTCACATTGTGGGGGAAGGGACATCACATTGTGGGGGAAGGGACGTCACATTGTGGGGGAAGGGACGTCACATTGTGGGGGGAGGGACGTCACAGTGTGGGAGAAGGGAGGGAAGAAGGTTCATACATAGGGGGTAGGCATGTGGCTGGAAGGACGGAGGGCTAGCTCTGTGAACAATTTTAAGGGGATCATGTGACTACGGCACAGAAAATCACCTGAGCGACAGTGGCTCACCTGAAAGTGGGCGGCACTGTGACTCTGTTCCCCAGGATGTCAACCAGCACTGACAGCGCAGCGATGATGTGGCAGCGATGACGTGGACTGCAGGCTGCTACAGCCGCCTTGTGCAGGGCGAGGAGCAACTGGTAAAGAGACAAGGAAGAGATAGGGGAGACACGGGGGATATTACTAGGTCAGTAGGGCAGGATGATAAGGGAAACAGGAGAGGTGAGAAAGGGTGAGTGAGAGGGGAGGGAAGCGAGAGGAACGACAATGAAGGCGAGGAAAGAGGATGTTTATGTGCGTGCGCAGGTGGAAGCGTAGAGGCGATAAGGATGAGAAACTGCCGACTCACTGGAAAGACATTGGCCGGGCGCAAAATGTTGAGGTGGTCTGAGACGAGGGGAGGCGCGGAGGGCAGTGCGCTCGTACTGATGCTGCATGCAGGCGAGGGATGCATGGCAGGCACACATAACACACAGAGAGCGGTACACACAGTGTGCATGACACAAAGAGAAAGGATGATGCAACTGCAGGCACTGTGGTGGATGAAACATGCTTGCGCAATGCAGCGCGTCATATCGCCCCTTCTTTGCACTCCTACAAGGCAACTCCATTTATTCAATCGTGGTTGCTGTGACTGCCTCTATGTACCTGTTGCTGCTGGCATGCGAGTCAGCAGTGCTGTCCACCAGGGTGCAGATGGTGGCACGGATGCACGCGGTGGGGAAGGACGGCAACGATGGGTGCTGCTGGGAGGACGTGTGCTGCAGCAGACTGGTGATGATGGGCACCTGGGGAAGGGGATGCAGGTGGGGGCCGATGGGGAATTCGAGTTACTCTTTTTTTTTATTGAAGGCCTCAATGGGTGCCGCTGGGAGGATGTGTGTGGCGCAGCAGGGTGCTGCTATTGAGATGAGGGGCCTCATAGACTGAATTTTGACACATCTCAAAACGAGACTGCTGCTGATGATGGCCACCTGAGAAGGGCGGCGCAAGTAACAGCAAATGAGGACATTCAAAGACTTCTCTTTGAGGCACTTCAGAAATTGCTTCAATTCTGAAGCATTGCTGTAATGCGGCAGCACAATCGACTGCACAACTGGCACTCAGTTGGGATCTCGAAGCATGACCAGAGAAGGCTCGTCAGTCGCAGGCACACAATCGAATTCCAGCCGTAGCAAAACACGGACAAGGGTTTTGTATTTAGGGTTCACGACAGAGTGACCGCTGAGCCGACTCAAAACGACGGGTGGAAACAGACTGACCATGTGCTTGGTCAGAAGCTGATCCCTCTCCACCTCACTCCACCCCGCCGTGGCCAGCAGGCCTGTCGTGAGCACACGTGTCGCAGCCTCCTTCTGCCACGTGTCAAGCTCTGACTGGCGGAATGGCAGGAGCGCAGCAACCACATGTGGGAATGACTCCTTGAGGAGCCGAGGGGCGGGCGCCTGGAGGGCCTGGTGAGTGGCATGAGTGAGGGGGGAGGGCGGGTGGGGGGAGAGCAGCACATGGGGGAAAGTTGCCCTGAGGATCCGAGGCCCGATGGGAAGGCGCCTGGGGAGCCTGGCTGGTGAGTGGAAGGAAGGAAGGAGCGGTGAGTTGGGGCAGTGGGGGGGAATCCGGAGAGGTATGATAAATTTCGAAGAGGCAAGAAATGAATGAAGGGGACAGGTGCACTGACAAAGGAGTGGGAAAACGGTGGAAGAAACGAAGATAGTTGAATAATGCATTGGTACTCTTCAGGTGATCCTTCTGGATTCCTCCCATCGCTCACACCACTACCCAACTTCCGGCATGCCCACCGCTGTGAGACTCGGCCTCTCACTCACCTCGGCCAGGAATTGCACGTCACTCTCCCTCCCCAGCAGCAGCAGCGCAGGCAGCACCAGCGGAGCCAGCCTCTTCCACGCCCTTGCAAGTGCTCCTGCACCCCCCACTCCTGCTGCTACCACCCATGCAGTGTCTCCTCCCGCTTCATGGTCGCCCTTCTCCTCTAGCATCTGCCTCCCTCCGCCACCAGCTGTCCAACAGCCTGCGCCACCCATCCCCCTACCCCCCCCTGCTTGCTCCAACGCCACCACCACCTGCACGGTGCACCCGCCCGCGGTGGTGACCACACACACGCACGCACGCACGCACACACACAGACACGGATTCATATCGTTTTTAACACGTGCGTGTGTGGAAGGGGGGGGGGGTGTGAGGAGTGGCACGAAAGGGGTTGCGCAGGGCAGTGGCAGCAATTGAGCTCACCTGTGCGAGAGCAGGCAGCGGCAGCAGCACGGGGTCTGCTGCCACCCACCGTGTGGCCACAGAGGGCAGGAGAATGTCCAGGTACTGGATAGGATAGGGGTGAGCAGGGGAGGAAAAGAAGAAGCGAAGGAGGGAAGCGATGGAGGGTCGTACAAGCAGCCGTGAGCGCCACACAGTGCTGCAAGACTTTAGGTGTCACTGAGAATCATCTAATACACACATGGCTCGGAAAGTGGCTGGCTGGAATGGCACCAAGACTGGGGCGGACAGACCTGGCTGAGACTGGGGTAGCCCAGCGATGCTGCAGCTGTGGTGAGGACTGCAGCAGCCAAATTGCTGCACAGGACGGTTGGATTGGGAAGAGAGGCTCGAGATGCAAGGAGAAAAACAGGAAAACACAGAAGAAAGAGGAGAGCAAGGAAGGGTGAAAGAGGAGAGAAAGAGGGGCTAATGCGATGAGAATGAGGGGAGGTGCAGTTTAGAGAAACATGAAGGGAGGATGTGCAGCAGTCAACAAGGATGCATGGCGTCTCGTCCGATCTGCATTTGATTCACAAGGCTGCAAACATGCTTCCCTGTGATATAGACCAAGCAAACAACTTACGTGCGCACAAGGCGGAGAGCAGCAGCTGCGGCGATGAGGAATATGACCTGGATGAGAGGAGAGGGGCAGGCAGAGCACGACCACCATGCAGCAGAGGCAAACAAGGCAAAGATTATAGTCAGAACACCATGCCTGCCAGATGAACGCAGGATAGCCTAGTGACAACCACAGTAGAGAAGAGACGAAACGCAACTCATCAGTCAGGTCAGTGCATTTTTCAGATGGCACGTAGGGAAGCGGTGAGTATCCAGAGAAAAAGGGTTACAGGGAAAATCGCCTTGCAGCTCACCTCGTCCTCTACCAGGTCGCTGCTCCCTGCTCTCCTCCCAGCAGCATGGTCATGGTACGGTACGGTATGGCACGGCACGAAAGGAAGCTCTGGAGCTGCTGTGAATGTACAGACAGGGAGAACAAGGGCGGCATGTAGCTCACCTCGTCCTCCACCAGGTCGCTGCTCTCGGCTATCCTCCCCAGCAGTAAGACACCCGTCTCCACCCTCGCCCTGTCCACTCGCTCCACCTCCCTCCTCACTCTCTCCTCATCTGTCTCCCCACTCCCTCCTGCTCCTCCCTCTTCCCCTCCCTCTCCTCCACTGCCTCCCTTTCCCTCATCTCTTCCCCCACCTCCTCCCCCGCTGCGCATGAGTCCCAAGAGAGCGCCCTTCCCTGCAGGACCTGCCAGCAGAGGCAAGCTACGGCAGGCGGCAGGGCTGGAAGAGGGGGTGGAGGTAGGAGTGTTGCTTCTGGTGGAGGTGGCGGTGGCGGAGGGCAGGTGGAGCGTGGAGATGGAGAGGGTGGGTGCGGGAGCGAGCGACAACGTCTTCAAGTCCTTCCTGTTACATGTTGGGGGAGAGAACGTGATAATTGAGTTGAGAGCGATAAAAAAGCAGCATGTAGAGTGGAGCATGGAGGTGGAAAGGGTGGGTGCGGGCGCGTGACAAAGCGTCTTCAAGTATTTCCTGCAAACCGTTTTGCGTTGGAGGGAGAAAATGGGATGGGTTGCATGCTGCATGATACATACCTTGCTTGCATTCATACGAGGTTTGGATGGATTTCCTGCCACCTGACCTCGAGGTTTGGCTGGCCCTCACTCCCAAACCGAGCAGGATCGACTTGAAAAAGGGGCGGGCTTGTCCCGGCTTGACCTGAACCGGCTTGGCTCAGCTGTGCTCTTGCCACGGATGGCACCGTGGCATCCTCCCAACTCAATGGCAACGGTCGCACTCACAATACGGCTGTGCCAACCAACCTTTCAGTTGCTCACTCACTTGCGCGCGCACAATACAAGGTAGGCAGTGGAAGGTGACAGTTGAGTGTTGAGAGTTTTACAGAATGTGGAGCGTACGCGGAGTGCCAAATTGTCGGATTCCCACGCGGGGGAGGTAAGAGCAGACGGACTCACAGCGTGTCAGCGAGCATGGCGTGGTGGCCCTCCCATCCCATTTGAAGTAGAGCAGGTCGATATTCTCACATAATTCTCAGCGAGCAGCGGAATCTAGTCGGGATTACATCTCAGGTGAAAATTCTGACAAACGGACTCACAGAGTGTCAACGAGCAAGGCGGGGTGGCCCTCCCACTTGAGGAAGAGCGCAGGCAGCAGGTGTATGGGGGGAGCAGGCAGAAAGAGGCCGGGCCAAAGTGCTAAATTGCACACTGGGAGGCACCTACAGCACAGGCGGACTCACAGCGTGTCGGTGAGCAAGGCGGGGTGGTCCTCCCACTTGAGGAAGAGCGCGGGCAGCAGGTGGGCCATGTGCAGGCGCACCCCGTAGTCCCGGTCGTGCAGCAGCGCAAGGAGCGGCGTAGTAAAGAGGTCCTGAGCGGTGCAGGTGTGTGCATGGATGGTGGAAATGGGAAGAGATGAAAAAGGGAGAGTGCATGAGATGTAGAAAAAAGCCTTCTGTGAGGCATGGGGAGGGGGGGATATGGACGTAGCTAACATTTGAGGCAATTTCTTCTTAGGTCTTGATTTTTTCCCCCCATTTTTTTTTCCGGCCTGCCCCAAAACTTTTCCCCCTTGTGTCTAGCGTCTACGGGTGCGTCCTGCCTCTAGCGTCTAGACGCTAGACGCAGGACGGTCCTGGCGTTTTCCGCAACTTGAATGGGAGGGAGGAGGTTTGAGACACATGGAATGGCAGTGGAGTGGAGCAGACATCCACAGAGGGCATCTGCGAAGAGCTGCGAAGAGCAGACATCCACAGAGGGCTGAGAAGGATGAGTGCGAGGAGGGCATCTGCAAGGTGGACGCCAGAGTGGCATTGCGACAGCAGAGAGGACATGGGAGGTGGAGACACGTACAGAGTCGCTGAGAAGGATGAGTGCGAGGAGGGCATCTGCGAGGTGGATGCGCGCAGCTGGGGTGGGCAGGGGTTTGCTGCCCAACATGGGGGCAAGGGCCTCCTGCATCACCTGCAGCGCCTGAGGAGGGGGAATAGAGGAGAGGAGAGGGAGGCACACACAGCACAGGTTTCAGCATCGCCACTCCAGCCTAGCTTCGCGAGCACATCAAGAAGACGCATGTTATGGAAAGGAGATGAGATGCCTGCTTAAGAACTCTCTCTGGCCTCTCAACCATGCACGCTGAGTTCCCAAACCCCCAACTAGGGATAACCCTACCTTAGCTGTGGGCTCAATCTAAGCTTGGGTGCCTTTCTGTACCCAAGTTTGTGGGATAAATGTAGGACACAAGGAGAATGATACTCTCACACCTCTTACCTGCACCACCTCTCACCCGATTCACATCTGTGTCGCTGGCAGTTGCAGTGTCAGCTCCACCACCCCACGCATCTGCCAACTCCACAACGCTCCCCACGCCCTCCATCCGCTCCACTCCCCCCAAAACCCCCACGCCCTCATCTCGGAGCAGGGCGGGCGGCAGGGCGCCGTCCTTGTGCGCTGCAAGGCGGCAGGCAGTTGTGGTTGTGAGGTGAAGGAGGTGCTGCTGGTGGGAGTGCAGTGTGGTGGATGCATGGGACTCCAGGGCTGCTAGCTGCAAGGCGGAAGAGGGCAAAAGGGGGGTAAAATGGGGTAAGTGGAAGGGGTGGTGGAGGTGACAAGAACGATGCCCCTCACATGCTGGCGTTGCCATGCATGCACTCAAACTTGTTATAAAAAAGTGTCATTTTTTCCAGGGCGTGGCCGTGGTCCGTGGACATGCACGTTGTATAAAAGATAGTACAACATGGGGGATGGGTGGGATGGAAACAGGGGCCCCGTGTCCCACACGACGCATGCCAACAGCTGATGGGAGACAGAAGCGCAAGGAATGCAAAGTAGCCGGACATGGAGACCACCATAGAGAAATGGTACAAGCAATGCTTTGTGCTGGTGACGACTCAGTCATGAGAGCGCTGTTGAAACCAGTCTGCTGCAGGCAGTGTAATCGGACCTGGAGCAGTGCAGAGTTGCCTCATGCTCAAGTGCGATTTATTGACAGTTCTAATAGTTTTAGTCGACTGAAAGGGTGATCGGAACAAGTGCGGTCTTACCACAGGCTCGAGTGCTATCAATAGTTCAGCGTGTGATGCAAGCACGGAGAGCAACTGCCAGTAGCACTGAGGAGGGGGGGGGGGGGTCCAGAAAAAAAAAGGGAATCGGAATCGGAAACGCCGATGAAGGCCCACAAAGCCGAAACGCGCGTACGTTTTCTGAACCACTTGTAATCTGCCTTCTGATACTACTACGCTTACCTACACGTGTTCTCGCCTAGTACTCAGTGAACTTTTCTACTCAGTGAACTTTTCTACTCAGTGAACTTTTCTACTCAGATTACTTAGGTCGGTCAACCGAGCTTGCAGCTTTCTATCCGTTTCCTTCGTTTGAGTGAAGTGAAGTGAGAGAGTGGGAAACGTGGGACGGGTGGTGTTTGCAAGGGGCGAAGCAAGTGACATCACTTCCAGCATCCGTGTCGTTGTTGCTCCTCACACTTTTATTGTCCCCAATGCCCTCTGCCCACTGCCCTCTGCCCACTGCCCTCTGCCCACTGCCCTCTGCCCACTGCCCACTGACCACTTCCCAGTGCCGACTGCAAAGCACCAAGTGGCCAGGGTAGCACTGCCCAGCACACACCTCGGAGTCTTCACTAAGCTCCAGCAGCAGCACCACCTCTCTGCACGCCGCTGCTGGAAGGAACTCCGCCACCCACCCCACCATCCACACCGCTCCCTCCGCCACCTCCGCTGCTGTTGCACTGCCACCACCACCACTCAAACCTGTCAGCACCCCAGCAGCAGTAGTAGTAGCAGCAGCACGAGCAGCACCGGCGGCAGCGCCACTGCCCCCTGCTCCGTCCCGCCACGCGCTCTGTGTGTTCCTGCTGCGCACCAGGGGAGCCTGGGACGGCAGCACTCCAGGCGCATCCAATTCATTGTCAAAGATCCGAGTCTCCTCCCCCTCCCCACCCTCCTCCTCTAGCTCTATCACCTGCTGCTGCAGCTGAGGCTGAAAGATGGGTACAACTGCTCCTGATCTCGACCCCATCATTCTTCCCAGTCTTCCTCTTGCCCCGCCTCTCCCGCCCCTTCCGCCAGCAGATTGCAGCCCACTGTGCCCACCTTGCCGCCCACCGTGCAGCCCACTGGTGGCAGCAGACGGCTGCTGAAACTCCCAGTCGTCGTCAAAATCGTTGTCCAGGCGACTCCTCGTGGCGAAGGTTACAGCAGAGGCTGGAGGCAGGGAGAGGGCCGACACTGCCGCTTCACCACCCCCTGTCGCTCCGCCTCCCGCCCCTGCTGCCGCTGCTGCGGCTGCTGCGGCTGCTTCGGCCACGGTGGTATAGGAGGTGGTGGCGAGTCGAAGCATGGCGGAGAGGAGAGGGAGGGAGGCAGGCGAGCGGGGGAAGATGGAGAGGAGGTCGCGGATGAGTGGGAGGGAGGGAAGGTCCAGAGAGGTGGTGGGAGTGATGGATGGTGAAGACGCGAGAGCTGTTACAGCTGACAGGAGACTCTGCTTCTCCAGAAGACCCCCGGGGAGGAGGTCGGGAGGAAGGGATCTGCAGGTGAGGGAGGAAGGGAGAGAGAGACAAGCGCACGATGAGAGACAAGCGCACGATGAGAGACAAGCGCACGATGAGAGACAAGCGCACGATGAGCCCCTCACTGTCGCCAAGACCCTCACGGCCTTTGAGGCCGCAGCTGCCCCGACCTCCTTCCAGAAGGAGCCCCTTGGTACCGGGGACCTCTTGCACGTGCTCGAGCCACTGCTCAAGATGCCGTAGATAGTCCTATCTTGCCTGTTTAACCCCCTTACTAGTGTGCTGTACCAATTTCGGATTATTAATAGAGGTCCATTCGAGAGAGAGAGATCACAGGGCATCGCCCTCATGACTCAGAGGAGTCAAGAGGAACCGGGAGGAAGTTGGGAGGAAGGGTTCTGCAGCAGAGGGTAGAACCATTGAGAAGTTGGGAATATTACACACAATTGTAGCCATTGCCAGGTGTTTAACCCCCTTACTAGTGTGCTGTACCAATTTCGGATTATTAATAGAGGTCCATTCGAGAGAGAGAGATCACAGGGCATCGCCCTCATGACTCAGAGGAGTCAAGAGGAACCGGGAGGAAGTTGGGAGGAAGGGTTCTGCAGCAGAGGGTAGAACCATTGAGAAGTTGGGAATATTACGCACATCCATCCACCCAACAACACGACTCTACGTCTTTTTCTGTTTCGTGTGTGCAATTGGACTGCTTGAATGGTCTGTGTCACAAAGGAGGAGGATGGTATTTGACTAACAACCGGCAATGACTACAATTTTGTGTAATATTCTCTCCCTTCTACCCTCTGCTGCAGAACGTTTTTGAGAATTCTCAAAAACACCTGGCAATGGCTACAATTGTGTGTAATATTCCCAACTTCTCAATGGTTCTACCCTCTGCTGCAGAACCCTTCCTCCCAACTTCCTCCCGGTTCCTCTTGACTCCTCTGAGTCATGAGGGCGATGCCCTGTGATCTCTCTCTCTCGAATGGACCTCTATTAATAATCCGAAATTGGTACAGCACACTAGTAAGGGGGTTAAACAGGCAAGATAGGACTATCTACGGCATCTTGAGCAGTGGCTCGAGCACGTGCAAGAGGTCCCCGGTACCACCTCCTTACTAGTGTGCTGTACCAATTTCGGATTATTAATAGAGGTCCATTCGAGAGAGAGAGAGATCACAGGGCATCGCCCTCATGACTCAGAGGAGTCAAGAGGAACCGGGAGGAAGTTGGGAGGAAGGGTTCTGCAGCAGAGGGTAGAACCATTGAGAAGTTGGGAATATTACACACAATTGTAGCCATTGCCAGGTGTTTTTGAGAATTCTCAAAAACGTTCTGCAGCAGAGGGTAGAAGGGAGAGAATATTACACAAAATTGTAGTCATTGCCGGTTGTTAGTCAAATACCATCCTCCTCCTTTGTGACACAGACCATTCAAGCAGTCCAATTGCACACACGAAACAGAAAAAGACGTAGAGTCGTGTTGTTGGGTGGATGGATGTGCGTGGGCAAGTGAAGCCTCAAACGTGGGCAAGTGAAGGCACCTGGTGAAGGAGGAGCGGGAGAGCAGGCGACAGCAGTGCAGCCCCACTGCTGCCACCCACAGACTGCTCGCTCTTGTGCCTCCACCACCGCCATCACTGCCACCACCAGCAGCACTGCTCCGCCTCCCACCCCCACCAGCGCCATCCCCACTGCCCTCCCCAGAGCTGCCAGCTGAGCCTCTACCCTCCACCCACTCCCTTTCTCCTCCTCCTGACCCTCCTCCCACCACATCTGCCTCACCACAGCCAACGTCTCTTGCTGCACTGGTTGGCGGGCAGATGAGCGCGGCGAGTGTGGAGAGGGCTGCTTGGGAGAGCGGCAGAACGCGCGTGGAGTCAAGGAGCGAGCGGGAGAGTGTGAGGGCGGCCGAGGGTGGGGAGTAGGGGGACGAGGCGAGGGAAGGTATGTGCTTGTCCCTGTGCTGCTGGACGTGTGAGGGAGGATGAAGGGGAGGGACGGGAAGAGAGGAAGAGAAAGGTGAGGATGAAGATGTTGCAAGACAAGAAGTAGAGGAGCAACAAGTAACATCAGAAGTACACGAAGAGCGACACGTAACCTTAGACGATACAAGGAGGGAATGCCAAATTATGTGAAAAGGTGTAGAGGCAACATGAGTTGGGGTGGCGAAGAGACAAGATTTTGAAAGTGCACGCGCTGCTTACCTACCCTGTGCACAGCAAGTAACCCTCACATGCAAGTAGCTCTACTACCAACGGCACCACCTTCCCTTGGTTACCTGACATGCTGCAAGCCACGGCGGGGACGACGACAGAGGGGGAGCAGCAGCAGAGTGTGGCACGCCAAGCGACAAGGCAGTGTGAGGGGCGCATGTTGCAGCTCCAGCTGCCCGTGCAGCTGCTGCAACGAGGCAGTGAGGGGTGCGGTGTAGGTGAGGGAGCGCTGGCTCCATGTCTCTCACATCTTCATGCAGCTGATGGTGGGGCATGGGGGCACGCCCACAGGTGCACGCACAGAGATGGATGGCTTGTGGGCACAGAAAGAATGTGGGCAGGGGGACAGAAAGAAAGTTGGCAGCTCGGCACATGCACAGGAACTCTCATGAAGTTGCCCTCTCTTTCTTCGTCTACACCAATGCTCCAAGGCAATGACAAGAACCATCCCACACATCCGCCAAGTGCTTACAGGGAACCACCAGTCACTGTGGAAGGAGGTGGGCACGGAGCACACGGAAGGACAGGACGGGGCACCAGCGGCGCCAGGCACAGCAGCACGAGAGGCGGCAGCAGCAGCAGCATCTGCAGCAGCTGCAGGAGCGGATATGCGGGTGCAGGGTGCTTCGCCTGTCACTGCTGCGCACAGGGCAGCTGCAAGCAGAAATGGTTCCGGTGGGCGGTGAGTGCGGTGCAGAGCGGTGCGCAGGGTGATGGGGTGAGAGGGCTCGGAGTCTCTGGAGGAGAGGGATGGGCCGTGAGCCTGGTGGAAGGGTTGAAATGAACACAGGGCAGCACAGTGGGAGGTCATTCTTTGAAGCGCAACAATAGGCGGATGCGGAAAAAAGGCCATGGGGGTTGGAGTTTGGAGGCATGCACAATGCCAATCTGGAAGGGCATGCGGATGAAGTGATTTTTTAGGGCATGCGGATGAAGTGATTTTTGAGTCGCCTCCAAAACCACCTCAAATTGGATGAGCACAGTGCATGTGGATACGGATGCAGTAAGGAAGGCATGGAGGGAGCAGAATGTGGAGCAGAAAGGCACTCACACACCAGCGCTTTTATCACACCACCACCTCACCTCACCTCACCTCACCTCACCTCACCTCACTGTTGGTGTTAGGCCCCAATCTCACATTTTGTACTTGTACTTTTATATCCTAGTTTAGTGTAGTTTGCACTTTGTGTTTGGTTGGGTGTACACCCACATCCCAACCAAACCCAAATGTAATCTCCAAGCAATCTCCAACCCACCAATTGGAGATTGCCTTGGGATTACCCTTGATTCCCTAGGATTGCCTCCTGATTCCCTCCTCATCCCTACCTTGCTCATTCCGGATGTACTTAAAGAGCTTTGAGCTCACTACTATAGTATCTATTCTAAGCTCAAGTTCTGACATGGTATCAGAGCGACTCAACCGCATACGCGGATCGTGATCCTCTCATCTCTGCGGATACTTGTCCCGCAAACCTCGGGGAAGCCATCGCCAATCTCGTCGCCGTTGATTCGCGACATTCATCGGCGGAATTTCTCCCGCCAAATCTTCCCGTCACCATCGACGGAAACTTCTCTGGTAAGCGCATCGTCGGCGCTCTAACCTAACACTCGTTTTCATCAATTCGTCACTTCTTCTCCTCGACGGGCTGCCGCCCGTCGCCCTGCAGCTTCTCGTCGGGCCGCCGCCCGTCGCCCCGCAGCGTCATCTTCGGGCTGCCGCCCGTCGCCCCGCATCTGCACTCCTACCCCCATCCCCCCTCTTTCCCGCAGCTGAACAGGTGCAGCAACGCAGCCGAGCAGCAGCGTAGCCGCGAAGCTGAGGGTGGTGTGTGGGGGGGTGTGTGGGAATAGGACTAGTAGGTAGTTGACACTAAATTGGCGTCTCAGTCAAATTCTCCTTCGTAAACCCTAAACCTCCGGTTCTTCAAAATCTCCTTTGGAAACCCCAAACCTCAAGTTCCTATTGGTGACTTAAGAGCGGCGCTCCGCGCGAGAAGTTAAGGGGTCTCCACCATGGCTTTCTCGTCTTCCACCATGGCGAACCCCATCACCCCGCTCCGCCTTGAAGCCGATGGCTCTAGCTCCAACTTCAAGGCGTGGAGCTACGGAGTTGACAAGCACCTCCTGAGCCGTGACGTGCAGGGCCTTGACCTCAAGGACGTCCTCCTCAACCGTGGCAAGGGGAAACAGCCCACTCTTCCCCGTGAACCGACCGAATCTTCAAGTGATGCTGACGTGATGACGTACGAAGAAGCTGTTGAGAAGTACCGGAAGTGGGAGAAGGCCGATGCTGCCATCATCAGCGTCTTCATTGCCTCCACCCCTCCCGAACTTGTCAACACGTTCCACAACTACCCTACCTCCAACGCCATCTGGAAGTATCTCCAGGATCGGTTCATGAACAAGACGGCGGTCGGAGTGGCGATTCTCATCCCCAGCATGTTTCAAGTCCGCCTTGAGGACTGCTCAGGAATGGCTGATTACATCGCCAAGGTGCAGACCATTCATGGTGAACTCAAGGAGCTGGGTATAGTCTTCCCCGAACAAGCCCCTGCAGCCGCCCTTCTTGTTGGTCTCTCCTCGGCATATGAAGTGACGAGGAAGATGCTCCTCACGCTCTCAGCGGAAGACCTCACCTTTGCTAAGGTCTCCACCGCACTCCTCTCTGCCGAGAAAGACTCCACTGCTCAGGCCAAGGCATACGCCATCCGTGCTCCCATGCCCCTAGCAAGTGTTGCAGCAGCCCTTGCCTCGGCGCCTTTCCAGCGCAACCGCTTTCCTCCGTGCACCTACGTCGTCAAGTATGGCAACCGCAAGGGACAAGTGTGTGGTGGCACTAACCACCCCCTTGCCACGTGCTTCAAGAAGAAAGACGACGAGTGGTATGCCATCCACGGGGTTGACAAGAAGCCGCCAAACTGGATGCGCGCTCGTAAGGCCAATCTCGTTGAGGTCCAGGACCCCTCTTCGGCTAGTGCTAGTGACAGTGCTCCTGTTGATGTGCGTATCAACCTGTTGTTTCCTGGCACTGCCATGATTAATGAAGCCACTTCCCAGTACATCGACTCATCACAGGCACCACAGTACATAGAGTTCACACTCGACAGTGGGGCCACTCACACTGTGCTCAAGGAGACACTCTCCTTCAAACCCTATCCAGCACCTATCCCTCTCTTGGGAGCTGACTCCAGCTTCACCACCCTAGCCAAGGGCACCTCCACAGTCCCATGCCCAGCCTTCCCTTCCGGCACCGTCACTGGCATGTGCGTGCCTTCAC
Organism: Closterium sp. NIES-65; assembly: GCA_948144175.1. Lineage (NCBI taxonomy): Eukaryota > Viridiplantae > Streptophyta > Zygnematophyceae > Desmidiales > Closteriaceae > Closterium > Closterium sp. NIES-65. The sequence goes on along the minus strand of CANXME010002323.1, from coordinate 20,927 downwards.
TACGCCACAATCTAGTGGCTCAAACAGAAATTCAGAAAGCAGGGCTACGCACCATCTTCTCGGAGAATGAGGACCACTGCGACATCATTGACCCACTCACCAACAAGGTCTTGGCCCGCTTCACCCTCAATAGCAGCGACCTCTACACGCTACGCGTTCCTCTCCCACAGGTTTCAACCACCCAAGCACAGGCTCCCATCACACCATGCACATGTCGCAGCCTCTCCAACCCGACCATCCTCTATCATCATCGGTTAGGGCACCCAAACTTCCGCACGCTTGCTGACATGGCCTCCAAGAAACTTCTTCTCGGCCTGCCAGCCACACTTCCTCCACCACCTGACTCACCCGCTCCCACGTGCCTTGATTGCACCAAGAGCAAACTGCGCCAACAGCCCCACACTGCCTCACCCACAATCGCAGCGGCACCACTGGACCTAGTGCACATGGACGTCTGGGGCCCTGCCCCTGTTCTTGCACGAGGTGGATATCGCTACTTCCTAGTTATCGTGGATGACCACTCACGATACGTCTCTGTTCACCTCCTCCACACTAAGGCTGAGGCTCCAGAGGTCATCATGGCGTGGGTCAAGCAGGCACAGACCACCTTTGACCTCAAGGTCAAGCGCCTTCACTCGGATGGGGGGGGTGAATTTTGCAACGACAAGCTTAAAGCCTTCTGCTCCTCCGAAGGCATCCAGCAAAACGTCACCCTCCCTGACAGCCCTCAACAGAACGGCATAGCTGAGAGCCGCAACCACACTCTAGTGCAGATCACTCGGTGCCTCCTCAGCCACTCCAACGCTCCACACTCTCTCTGGGGATACGCTCTCTACCACGCCGCCCTCCTCTACAACCTTTACCCCCATCCGCACCTTCCCGACACCACTCCAACCACACTCTGGCTCGGGAAAACGCCCACTGCTCGCTCTCTTCGCGTTTGGGGATGCACCGCCTATGTCCTCCTCAACCCTCAGGCTCGACGCCAGAACGGTGGCAAGCTCGGTCCCAAGACTCAAACGTGCATCTACCTTGGGCACAACGCCGACTCACCTGACTACCTCTTCCTCAATCCCTCCACTCAACAGTTGGTCAGGAGCCGCGACGTTGTCTTTGATGAGACCCGCCCATTCTACTCCCCTTCGGGACGGGACCCTCTCCCTGATCCACCCTCCCTCGTGTGGGCAGACTTTGACGCGCCTCCCGACCTCCCGCCTGCTCCTGCCCCCTCACCTCCTCCCTCTCCTGCCATCCCACCATCTCCCTCTGAGGTCTCTGACCCGGCCTCACCGGTGTCTTCGGCGGCTGCTCCGCCCCCCCCCTCACCTTCCTCACTTCCCGCTGCGCCGCCCCCTCCGAGCGCACCTATCACCTACCATCGGCGGTCCCACCCTCCGGCCCCACCTCCTCCCCCAGTTCCCCCCACCACAGAGGAACCCGCTCTCCCACAGTCGCCCGAGCTGAGCACGTACCGCCGGCGGCCCATTCCCCCACCCAAGCCTCCTAAGTCACCCTCTCCGACACCGCCTGCCCCGCCCTCCTCACCGGTGGCTCATGGCACCCGCTCCCATCGCGCTGCTCTTCCACTCGCAATGGTTCTTCGATACACAATGATCACACCGCCTCCTCCTGCTGGGGGGGATGTGCCCTCTACCCTTCTAGAAGACAGGCATGAGGAGCTGTGTGATCTCCATGCAGTCATTCCTCAGCTCTCACACATCTTCCCCGATATCACTGGCTCACCCTCCCTCAACCTCGCGGAGAACCCGACCATCCCTATCCCTCTCACCGTCCAAGAGGCTCTCTCAGGCCCTCATGCTGCCGAATGGCGTGCTGCCATGGACGCGGAGATTGCAGCATTCACTCGCAACCACTCTTTCGATGACGAGACTCCACCTCCAGGAGTCAACATCGTCGGGGGCAAGTGGTTGTTCCGTGTAAAACAGCTCCCAGACGAGGCACCGGTGTTCAAAGCGCGTTACGTAGCCAAGGGCTTCACCCAGCAGCGGTACCGCGACTTCGACCTAATCTTCTCCCCCACATCCAAACCTCCCACCATTCGAACGCTCATGGATGTTGCAGCTCGAGAAGACTTTGAGATCAAATCCATGGATGCCTCCTCCGCTTTCCTACAAGGACGTCTCAAGGAGACAGTGTTCATGGACAGACCAGAAGGCTTCCCAGGAGAATTCCCTCCCAACACAGTCTGGAAGCTGAATCGCCCCGTCTACGGCCTTAAACAAGCCCCTCGCGAATGGCACAACAAGGTGAAAGAAGTCCTCCTCTCCCTGGACTTCCACCCCTCAACTGCTGACCCGACTCTCTTCATCCGTCGTCATTCTGAGCCATTCTACATCCTAGTCTACGTGGATGATTTTATCCTCGTTGCCAAGGACTCGGCCCAAATGACCTCTGTCCAGGCAGCCCTGAGCAAGGCCCTCCAGATGAAAGACCTTGGTGACCTCAAGCACTACCTGGGAATGGAGATCACTCGTGATCGCAAGGCTCGCACCATCTCACTCTCCCAGGAGTTCTACATCGACAATGTGCTCAAGCGGTTTGAGATGGAGCTGTGCACACCTGTTGCCACCCCGCTGCCGCTGCAACACCTCCTTACAGCTCCTGCTGTACCCACACCAGAGGCCTGCTCTGAGCCATACCCGGAACTTGTTGGGTCCCTCATGTACGCCATGATGTGCACCCGACCGGACTTGGCCTACCCAGTCAGTGTTCTCTCTCGTTACGTGGCCCCGGGTCGCTTCACTAATCTTCATTGGAAGGCAGCAAAGCGGGTGCTGCGCTATCTTAAGGGCACAAAGTCCCACGTTCTCACACTCGGTGGGCTCTCCCCTCCTCGCCTGGAAGGTTACACAGACTCCTCCTGGGCTGATGACCAGACCGACCGGCGCTCCTCTCAGGGGTACTGCTTCACCCTCGGGAGCGGAACTGTCAGTTGGCGCTCCACCAGGTCGTCTGCAGTCTCCCTCTCCTCCTGTGAGGCGGAGCTCTACGCAGGCACCATGGCTGCTCAGGAGGCCCGTTGGTTCACCTTCCTACTCCAAGAGCTTGGCTTCCCTCAGTCAGCCCCCACCCTCTGGTGTGACAACCAGAGTACCATCCACATCTCTCAAGACCCTGTGTATCACACCCGCACCAAGCATATTGAACTTCGGCACTTCTTCATTCGTCACCTTGTGCAACAAGAGCAGCTGAAGGTGGAATACGTGGCATCTGACTGCAACCTGGCTGACCTGTTCACCAAGCCCCTTGGGAAGGTTCCCCACCATCGTCTCCTTGGCGCCATGGGGCTCTGCGCTCCTCCTTCTCCGCCATGAGTTCGATTGACGCCTCAGGGGGGGTGTTGGTGTTAGGCCCCAATCTCACATTTTGTACTTGTACTTTTATATCCTAGTTTAGTGTAGTTTGCACTTTGTGTTTGGTTGGGTGTACACCCACATCCCAACCAAACCCAAATGTAATCTCCAAGCAATCTCCAACCCACCAATTGGAGATTGCCTTGGGATTACCCTTGATTCCCTAGGATTGCCTCCTGATTCCCTCCTCATCCCTACCTTGCTCATTCCGGATGTACTTAAAGAGCTTTGAGCTCACTACTATAGTATCTATTCTAAGCTCAAGTTCTGACACTCACCTCACTGCACCGCACTGCAGCTGCCCACCTCGTTGGCCATTCCCGCAAGCAGCCACTGCAGCAATGCCACGCGTGCTGAGCTGAGCGGTGACGTGGCAGCTGGATTCAGCGCCAGCAGTGCTGCCTCCTGGCGCTGGTAGGGAGAAGAGTGGGGAGGTGGAGTGGAAGGTGGGTTGGATGAACCATCGATTGTTTTCCTTTTCAGGTACTTGTGTGAAGTAGACCCTAATTTTTGCTGATACAATCACAAATGTTTTTTGTTTCCCAGCCTGCTGAAGATTCTTACACAAACAAGAATCCTTGCGGGTCCAGCAAAGGAAAGATGGGAGGCCGGGGAGAGCTGTGTGGGCAGAGTTGGCAAAAGAGAACAAAGTAGTTGACGGGCGATGCAAGAAGCAAAGCATAGTACCTGGAAGGCTGTATTGGATAGAAGTGCAGCTGCAAACTGCAGAGTTGCACTGGTGACGGGAACAAGGGAGAAAGCGGAAGCAAGAGGCCCATACCACTGGGATGCGCATGCATGGGAGTGGAAGGAAAGGGCGTGCGTGTGGGAGCATGAAAACGCAACATAGAGTGCCGCAAAAAACGAAGATCCGAAAGGGCAGAGGTATGCTCGGACCTTGGTGGCTCAACAGAAGCCCAACCAGGCCATGGGCCATGGCAGAGCTGGAGGTGGGTCGTTGCTGGCTAGAGGAACTATTGTTTCTGGCATGGCGAAACGATTGAGTAATAATATGTTTGAGTAGGCTGGCAATGCCAGGTCCATGCTCACCTCGTGAGTGCTGCTCACCTCGCGAGTGCTGCTCACCTCGCGAGTGCTGCTCCCTCCTTGAACTGCGGCAATGCCAGCAGCTCCCTGGGAGGAATCACGTCCTGCACAACACCCTGTGTAGAGTCATCACGCATGGGGGATAAAAGAGGGGAATGGTAGGCATACACGGAACAGAAGGAAAGACCATTTCAGTTAAGACAACAGCATTACACAGAAGGGCATGAATGGAATAGTTGCAGGGAATTAATTAATTTGATTGGTTCTGCAGTGGTTGGCTATGAATACGCAGCGTCACGGTTGCCTTTCTCTGGACATTGAACAGACGGAAAGCATCATACAGTGCAGCGGTTGACACTTGCGTTTACATACGTCATGCACTCACGAGGTGAGCAGCACTCGCTTGCGTTTACGAGTTGCCATCCGTACAATGATGCAATCCATACAGTTGCATGAGTTGCCATCTCATCTGTATGTATTGCATCATTGTACGGATGGCACATGCACATCCATTCACTCATACATGGTTGCAAATGGCACATGGCACCTGCACTCACCGCTTGCAGTAAGGTGGAGAGGAGCGAGAGGCATGGCTCCACCTGGCGAGATGGCAAAGGGGGGAACGGAACGGAAGGCCCAAGTTGGAGATTGGACCTCATAGTCAACAGCTGTCAGCACGGCAGCAGCAGAAGGATTTTTAGGCGCCTTATAATAGAATCAACCTGGCAAAGTGGTACATTTCATTTCATTTCAAAAGTCAGCGAGGCAGCAGCAGAAACTGGGGGACAGGGGCCGAAGAGGAGAGGGAAGCTCGGAGAAGAAAGGGGCACATCAAGAAGCAGAAAACTTGACGACTGCAGATGCAGGAGACAGGTTGGGTGAAGCGCGGCAGGGCAGCAATTACCAATGCAAGAGGCAGCGCAGGGAGAGCAGCAGTGACCTCGCCCCACACGCTCTGCCACAGAGCAGCAAGCGACAGATGCTGCGGAGGAGGGTGCTGCGGGTGCTGTGGTGAAGCTGCTGCGGGGCTGCTGCTGAGAGGAACTTGGCTTGACCGATGCAGAGGGTGAGGAGCGGTGAGCAGCGTGCACAGCTGCTGCAGGCACCTGATGGGCCAAGGGAGGGAGATGGGATGATTAGTGTGTGAGGTGAGACAAGCTGTGTGAGGTGAGACAAGCTGTGTGAGGTGAGACAAGCTGTGTGAGGTGAGACAAGCTGTGTGAGGTGAGACAAGCTGTGTGAGGTGAGGCAAGCTGTGCCTGCACACACGCACATGCCATTGGTGGGGTGGGGCCCTGGCAGACAGTAAAAGTTGCATGGCTGAGGCCCTGTGCCTCAGGGCAAGATCTAGGGCAGAGAGGGAGGGATCTGTTTCAACCCTGTTGCTGACTGTGACAGGAACAGGGACAAAATGGGACAGGAACAAGACAAGACAACCGTCGGTGGGATCACAGGGTGAAAAAATCGCTCCACAGCAGAAAACCCATCTGGCAGATGGGCAAGTGGCAGCACAGCGCAGAGCCTCACCTGAGCGCCCAGATGGGTGTTGGCAACGAGCCCTTGTGCCTCGCATCCTGCATCCACCTGCTCTGGGAAAGGGCCACAGGCATGCACATGGGAAGCAGGGGCGGGCTGACTTTTGAGTCGACTCAAAAGTCGCCCTTGTGCCGCGCATCCTGCATCCACCTGCTGCCCCGGAGGCACGGAGGTACACACGCAGACAGCGGACTTGTGGCGCCTCAAGAAGCGCCTGGGGTTAGGGAGGGGGGCATGTGCACGTGCAGGCAGGGGCGTGTTTACGCGCTGAAGAGGTGCAGTGCGGTTGCAGGGGAGTGGTGGTTTACAGACGTTGGTAGGCAGAAGATGGCAGGCGAGCCAGCCAGCAGAGAGGAACGATGGCAGTACACTTAGTGGGGAAATGATGAGTGGTATGAAAGGTGAATGCATGATGGGTGCAGCGGATGGCAGCAGCAGGCCTAGAGGAGCGAGGGCACGAGAGTAAGCCAGGTTGCACTCTTTTATTCGACTCGATGCACATGGGAAGGCAGCATCAGGTCACCTGGCGAGGTGCGAGTGCAGGAGGGCAAGCCAGCGGTGCAGGGTGTGTGGCGGTATGGAGTGGCTGTGGTCGCAGAGCAGCACACACAGGGCTGTTAGCCTGCAGGTGGTGGGAGCGGGGGCGATGGAGGGAGAGGCACGAGATGGAGGAATGGGGGAGAGACGTGAGGAAAGGGGAGGGGTGGAGGGAGCGGGGAGAAATGGAGGGAGGGGGAAGGGATGGAGGGAGGGGGGGAGGGATGGAGGGAGGGGTAAGAGATGCAGAAGCAACGAAGAGAGCGGTAAGTGCTGGAAGAAGGAAGGTTTGAGGAGAAGCAAGACTGGCGGAAGTAGAGTACGGCTGGGCTTTGAATTCTAAGGTTTAGCGTGGGGGGGTGGGGAGATGAACGGGACAGCACCTCACCAGCGGGCACGCCTCAAAAGCGGGCACGCCTCACAAGCGGGCACGCCTCACCAGGGAGCAGTGCCTCACCAGGGAGCAGTGCCTCACCAGGGAGCAGTGCCTCACCAGGGAGCAGTGCCTCACCAGGGAGCAGTGCCTCACCAGGGAGCAGTGCCTCACCAGGGAGCAGTGCCTCACCAGGGAGCAGTGCCTCACCAGGGAGCAGTGCCTCACCAGGGAGCAGTGCCTCACCAGGGAGCAGTGCCTCACCAGGGAGCAGTGCCTCACCAGGGAGCAGTGCCTCACCAGGGAGCAGTGCCTCACCAGGGAGCAGTGCCTCACCAGGGAGCAGTGCCTCACCAGGGAGCAGTGCCTCACCAGGGAGCAGTGCCTCACCAGGGAGCAGTGCCTCACCAGGGAGCAGTGCCTCACCAGGGAGCAGTGCCTCACCAGGGAGCAGTGCCTCACCAGGGAGCAGTGCCTCACCAGGGAGCAGTGCCTCACCAGGGAGCAGTGCCGAGTGTGATATGCTCCTCCAACACGGCCCACACCGAGGAGCCACCCGCACCACCACCACTGCCTTCATAAGCAGCGCCCACACATACACCTGCCAGTGCTCCTGCTCCCACGCCGCCGCCTGGTGCCGTGCCCAATGTGCCAATGCCAGCGCCAGCGCCTCTCCGTTGCCTCTTTGCCGGGCGGCCGTCTTCGTCTTCTTCCGCAGCATGTGGTGCTGCTGCTGCTGGTGGCGGTGACTGTGGTGATGGTGGTGGTAGGTGGTGCGGTTGCTGCATGTATCGGTAGCGAGCAATGCAGAAACACAATGCCACAGTGGCAGGTTGTTAGAAGTGACACAAGGAAATGAGGGATAAACGAGAGCTGAGCCGCAACGGGTGCGCTGTTGGATGCAAAATACAATGGGACGAGAACAAGAGAGCAAGAAGGGAGTATGGGGGAGAAGGGAGCGGGGACGGAGGGAGAGTGAATGTATGACATGAGAGGTGGCGGGCAAAGGTGGAAGGGAGGGGAGGAGATAGAGTGAGTAATGGCGGGAGAAGGGGGAATGTTGGGAAGGAGAGGAGGTGAGGCGATGGCACCTGGGAGAGGAGCGAGGCAGCGAGGTCCATGATTGGCCAATGGGATTGCGCCACGGAGGATGATGCGTGCAGCGATGACCTGGACGCTGCTGTCACTGCCCGCACATCCAGACTGCAGCGAGGGGGTTTGAGGCGGAGAGGGAAGGCGGAGGGGGAGTGGGGGATGCACGAGCAGCTCATGGGAAGCAGTGAGGCGTACAGAGAGGGAAGCAGTGAGGCGTACAGAGAGGGAAGCAGTGAGGCGTATAGAGAGGGAAGCAGTGAGGCGTACAGGGAGGAAAGCTGTTGGAGAAACAGCTCTGCTAGTCATCTGCCTGCATTCTGATTCTCTTCTTCTTCTCAGTTCCTTCTGCTGCCTCAGCCACTTCTCAGCCATTCTCTTATGAAAGAGTCGGAACTCCCACCTCAAGGGTCCTCTCTGAGTGGTGTGCCACCTAGCTGTGAGTTAAGGAAACAACTCTCCACTATGCGAAAGGATAACAAACGGAAAGCATCAGGGATGTGTGAGAGAGTGACTTTACCTGGCCTGGCCTCGAACCGTGCATTTCTCAATGTGCGGCTCGAGCTTGGGTTGGTTCAATCACATTGGTCGCGTGGATTTCTCCCTTGGTGCTCTCCTACCAACCTCGCGTCAACTTCCCTGGTTCCCCAACTACCTACCCTCGAATATTCATACTCAACATTGCTGCACCAGAACTACACCTCAACATAACTGGCACCTTATATGCACGACCGTGCGTATTCGGTGACAAAGCAGTGAGGCGTACAGGGAGGGAAGCAGTGAGGCGTACAGGGAAGGAAGCAGTGAGGCGTACAGGGAGGGAAGCAGTGAGGCGTACAGGGAGGGAAGCAGTGAGGCGTACAGGGAGGGAAGCAGTGAGGCGTACAGGGAGGGAAGCAGTGAGGCGTACAGGGAGGGAAGCAGTGAGGCGTACAGGGAGGGAAGCAGTGAGGCGTACAGGGAGGGAAGCAGTGAGGCGTACAGGGAGGGAAGCAGTGAGGCGTACAGGGAGGGAAGCAGTGAGGCGTATAGGGAGGGAAGCAGTGCGGCGTACAGGGAGGGAAGCAGTGAGGCGTACAGGGAGGGAAGCAGTGAGGCGTACAGGGAGGGAAGCAGTGAGGCGTACAGGGAAGGAAGCAGTGAGGCGTACAGGGAGGGAAGCAGTGAGGCGTACAGGGAGGGAAGCAGTGCGGCGTACAGGGAGGGAAGCAGTGAGGCGTACAGGGAGGGAAGCAGTGAGGCGTACAGGGAGGGAAGCAGTGAGGCGTACAGGGAGGGAAGCAGTGAGGCGTACAGGGAGGGAAGCAGTGAGGCGTACAGGGAGGGAAGCAGTGAGGCGTACAGGGAGGGAAGCAGTGAGGCGTACAGGGAGGGAAGCAGTGAGGCGTACAGGGAGGGAAGCAGTGAGGCGTACAGGGAGGGAAGCAGTGAGGCGTACAGGGAGGGAAGCAGTGAGGCGTACAGGGAGGGAAGCAGTGAGGCGTATAGGGAGGGAAGCAGTGCGGCGTACAGGGAGGGAAGCAGTGAGGCGTACAGGGAGGGAAGCAGTGAGGCGTACAGGGAAGGAAGCAGTGAGGCGTACAGGGAGGGAAGCAGTGAGGCGTACAGGGAGGGAAGCAGTGCGGCGTACAGGGAGGGAAGCAGTGAGGCGTACAGGGAGGGAAGCAGTGAGGCGTACAGGGAGGGAAGCAGTGAGGCGTACAGGGAGGGAAGCAGTGAGGCGTACAGGGAGGGAAGCAGTGAGGCGTACAGGGAGGGAAGCAGTGAGGCGTACAGGGAGGGAAGCAGTGCATTGCTGGGGGAGCTGGCCCAGCATCTATCTATGCCACGCTCCGTACACTCCAGAGTTGACTTTTGAGTCGACTCAAAAGTCAACTGGCCCAGCGTCTACCTATGTCACGCCCCGTACACTCCAGAGTGGAACGACGAAACTGCAGAGCACAAGTTAACCCACCCACCCACTATCCTCCCATCCACCCACCCACCATCCTCACATCTACCCACCCACCCACCCTGCCACGCCAGCCAGCCATCCAGCCAGCACCCACCCAGCCACCCGCTCACTATCACCCGCCCCGCCACGCACCCTCGAAGCAGGCTGGCAGAGGCAGTGGTGCTAGCAGCAGTGGAGGAGCGCGAGAGTTCCTTCACCACCAGCAACAGCACCTCCCTCTGCACCTCCCTCTGCACCTCCCTCTGCAACTCGCTCTGCACCTTGCTGCTGCCCCCTCCACCCCCTCCTGCTGCCAGCGGTGCCCCCTCCGCCCCCTCCTCGCTCCCATCATCGCCGTCGTGCAGTTCCCCTCCTGCTGTGAGGCGCACGAGCATGCGCGCAGAGAGAACGAGGCCCTCCTGAAGGGAAAAGGGGGAGGGGCGAGGGGCGGAAGAGCGTGTGAAGCCATGACATGCGTTGCAGCAGCTGTGGTGTGGAGCCCTCCATCCCATCCCATCCCATCCCATCCCATCCCATCCCATCCCATCCCATCCCATCCATCCCATCCCATCCCATGCACACTGTGTCTTGCCTCATCCTCACATTCTCATCTCATTCTGTGTGCTGTGCAGTGCCACGTTCTGTTCTGACCACAAAGCCCCTGAGTGCAGTGCACCCAGCATCCCCCTTGGAACGATGTCCATCATATGCAGCAGATGTGTGTCTGGGAGGGCTTACCGAATGCATCTGCGCCCGCCATCACATGCACCGCTATCTTGACTCACCATGACATTCTCGTCCTGTGTGCTGTGGCGCCTCAAAACTTATCTCGTGTGCAGTGCCACGTGCCCACCACAAAGTCCCCGCGTGCACCCAGCAACCCTGTCAGTGCAATGATCCATCACAGGCATCACCAGTGAGTCTGCGCTCGCCATCACATGCACTGCTATCTTGACTCACCATGACATTCTCATCCCGAGTGCAGTGCCACGTGCGCACCACAAAGCCCCTGAGTGCACCTAGCAGCCCCGCCAGTTCCCCTGCTGCAGCAAGGCCCCTCCCACACGCTGCGAGGAAGGCTGCCCCACACGCCAGCAGCTTGCGTGCCAACCGGCCGTCGTCACTGCGGTGTGGGGGAATGAGGAGAATGAGGAGCATGAGGAGCATGAGGAGCATGAGGAGCATGAGGAGCATGAGGAGCATGAGGAGCATGAGGAGCATGAGGAGCATGAGGAGCATGAGGAGCATGAGGAGCATGAGGAGCATGAGGAGCATGAGGAGCATGAGGAGCATGAGGAGCATGAGGAGCATGAGGAGCATGAGGAGCATGAGGAGCATGAGGAGCATGGGCACACTAAGTGGTCTGTCCGCAAGGCACACCGCGAGTCACCAAGCCCCTGATTGTGCCGCTACCCTGTCGGTGCACCTGCTGCGTGCAACAGGATGAAGGGGGCCCACCCAGCCCAAGAGTGCAGAAAGGATGAAAAAAAGGAAGGTGAGGTTATCAAAGGTGCAATGGGCTGTCACGCGCCAAACAAAGGGCTGCCACAGCTTTTCTGGTAGAATGCAAGCTGAGGTGAAAATACAAGCTGGAATGATCGGAACGTGGCGGCGAATGCAACCTCAGGCGTGTGAAGCTGGTAGCGACTCCACACTGCTGCTTTTGATTACTCTCAGAGGTGTGGGAACGGAGGCACGAGCAACCTGCCTGAGGTGAGTAAAGATGCGCGTGAAGCTGGCCGCCATGTCGCGCTGCTGCTTTTGCGAATTCTCAAAACTTACTCGCACCTGACATGTGTGAACAGCGGCAGGAGCACCATGCCTGAGGTGTGTGAATTCTCAAAACTCGCACCTGAGGTGAGTGAAGATGCGGGTAAAGCTGGCTACCATGTCGCGCTGCTGCTGCACCTTCAGGGAGGCTCCGCCCGCAGCACAGCGAGTCAGCGCCAGCACGGAGGAAGCGGCCTCCAGACTGGACACTGTAGCGGCACCAGCAGCAGGTGATGCCGACGCGGGCGGGAGGAGCACTCCTGGTGTTGTGGTGGCGGTAGCTGCTCCAACTGCCAGCTCCAGGTGGCTCATAAAGAATGTGATGAGCTCTGCAGCCCACACGCAGGGCACAGAAGACACAGAGGGCACAGAGGGCACAGAGGGCAAAGAGGGCACAGAGGACACACGCGAGGAGGCAAACAAGTGATGAGTGGGAATGGGGAAGACTATGTGATGTGATATGTTGTGCAACGTTGCCCTCTCAGACTCTACGGCATGGCACGGTCAAATGAAAAGGTTCGGAGTTTACTTCGCAGCACAGCACCCTTCTCACCGTACAGCACCGCACTCATCTCACCTGAGAAAAACAGGCGCCTGGGGCAGGGCGGCATTGCTGCTATGTGTTGACACACCGTGCGCACCCCATCTCACCTCGCAGTGTCTTGGTGTGGGCGATGCAGAGCGCATAGTCGGGCACGGCGAGCAGGGCGAGCAGCGCATGGCAGTATTCGGTGAGAAAGGAGGGCGCCAGAGGCAGTGCAGCATTGCCGCTATCTGCTGACACACGGTGCGCACCACGTCTCACCTCGCAGTGTCTTGGTGTGGGTGATGCAGAGCGCATAGTCAGGCACGGCAAGCAGCGCGAGCAGCGTGTGACAGTAGTCGGTGAGGAAGGAGGGCGCCAGGGGCAGCGTGGTTGATATGTGCTGGCACAGTGTGCGCACCCTGTTGGCTAGGCGCAAGGGGTGGGCGCCCAGTGGGGGTGGGGGGACTGGGAAGGCAGGGGAGGGGAGCAAAGGAGGAAGGAGAATTAGACGATTAGTGTGGCTGCTATGTGCTGACACACCGTGCCCACCCTGGTGGCTAGGCGCAAGGGGTGTGCGCCCAGTGGGGGTGGGGGGACTGGGAAGGCAGGGGAGGGGAAGGGACGAGAGGGGGGATGTGGAGGCAGTGAATTGGGTCGTGCGGATGCTATGTGCTGACACGCCGTGCACACCCTGCTGCTGAGGCACAAGGGGTGAGCGCTAGAGGGGGTGGGGGTACTGGGGGAGGCAGGGGAAGTGAGGGGAAGTGAGGGGAAGAGCGGGGGGATGGAGGCAGTTGTCAGAGGTGCATTGGAGTTCCCTGATTGATCCTAGGGAAGGGTTAGAGGCATGTTGGCCTGGGGGGTTATGGGCGCACTCACCCGCTACACAAACAAGCCCTTTTATCCCAATGGTCTAAGTGGTTGGGATTCTGACAGCAGTGACTCCGGCAGCTGTGCGAGCCGCACTCACTGCATCCCTCCCTGACAGATGCATTTGAGAAATCTCAAAAATAACCCTCACACAGAAGCATCCCCATTCCCGACCCCCTCCACACCCAAACCCCTCCACACCCAAACCCCTCCACACCCAAAACCCCTCCACACCCAAACCCCTCCACCACAACCCCCTCCACCACAACCCCCTCCACCACAACCCCCTCACCCGGCACTCGTGGCACCTCTCTCAGCTGCGGCCTCTACAGGCTCCTCAGCTCCCTCGCTGCTTCCTGCCTGCGTGTGCCTCACTCACTGCATCCACCCACCCACCCCCCTCTGCATGCAAACCCCTCCAACTCCCTCTCACACCCCCCCTTCCTCCCCCCCTCTCCCTCACAGCACCTCTCTCATCTGCCGCCTCTATCAGCCTCCGCAGCTCCCTCGCTGCTTCCTGCCTGTGGGTGCGGCGCGTGCGCGTGGCGTTTGTGGCGAGCACGTCCCTGTTGATGGCCGTGCACAGCGCTGCCACCACGGTGCACCACAGCTCCTCTGATGCATGTGTGTGTGTGTGTGTGTGTGTGTGTGTGTGTGTGTGTGTGTGTGTGTGTGTGTGTGTATGTGTGTGTGTGTATGTGTATGTGTGTGTGTGTGTGTGTGTGTGTGTGTGAGTGTGTGTGTGTGTGTGTGTGTGCCAGCAAGGGAGCAGGGTGACAGGGAAGGGCAACAGGGGAACAAGTCAAAGGGTGGTGTGTACGGTGTGGCGACCATGTCCCTGTTGATGGCCGTGCACAGCGCTGCCACCACGGTGCACCACAGCTCCTCTGTTGCGTGTGAGCGTGGACAACAGAGAAACAGGGTGACAGGGAAGGGCAACAGGGCAAGAGGTGGTGTGTGTGGTGAGGTGAGCACGTCCCTTTGGACGGCAGTGCACAGTGATGCCACCACAGTGATGCCACCACAGTGATGCCACCACAGGTCCTCTGTTGCATGTGTGTGTGTGCCAGCAGGGCAACAAGGCAACAGGGAAACAGGGCAATATGGAGACAGGAGAACATTAGAATATGGCAAAAGGTGGTGTGTGTGGCGAGCACGTCCCTTTGGATGCGCGTGCGCAGCACTGCCATGCGCGTGCGCAGCACTGCCATGCGCGTGCACCAGAGCTATCTCATGCGCCAACACGGCGGCAGGGGCGCTAAGGCAGTGGGACAAAGGGAGTTGGGGAAATGGGGGAATGATTAGTGATTGATGGAGGAATGGGAGAATGGAGGTAATGGGGGATGGGGAAATGGGGAAATGGGGCGATGGGGAAATGGGGAAATGGGGAAATGGTTCAATGGGGAAATGGTTCAATAGGGAAATGGTTCAATGGGGAAATGGGGAAATGGGGAAATGGCTCAATGGGGAAATGGTTCAATGGGGAAATGGTTCAATGGGGAAATGGTTCAATGGGGAAATGGGGAAATGGGGAAATGGGGAAATGGGGAAATGGGGAAATGCAGGAATGGTGCAATGGGGCAAAGGGGCAACGGGGCAGTACCCTCTGGTCAGTACCTCGGTCCAGAGCGGTGCAGAAGGACAGCATGCACGAGTCGTGCATGTAGCGATGCAGCCTCCTAAAGCCCTCCTGCCAGCACAGCACGGGAAGCACAGCACGAGAAACACAGCACGAGAAGCACAGCATGAGAAGCACAGCACGAGAAGCACAGCACGAGAAGCACAGCATGAGAAGCACAGCACAAGAAGCACAGCACGAGACGCACAGCATGCGAAGCACAGTATACAAATAACAACACAGAAGAAAGGTATGGGAGAAGAGCTTGAATCCAAGCAGCAGCAAAGGGACTACTCACAACATATCCACCGCACACGATATCCACCGCACACCATTTCCACCGCACACCATATCCATCGCACAACATAGCCCCTGTGATAACGCCAGGTTCAGCCCCCTGTCACGTGCCGCACCCCGTGCCGCACCCCGTGCCGCACCCCGTGCTGCTAGGCTCACTCCACCCCCACTAGCTGAACCACCGCCTTCCGAGGCGCCCTAATACCCCGCATCACAACCCCTGGCCTGGCAGCACCCTCCCATTACCTACCGCGGTTCCTCGCGCGGCTTGGCCCTGACCGCGCCCAACAGCGCCATCATCACCTCTTGAGAGATATGAAAAGCCCCTCCCGCAAAACTGTTGAGACGCCCCACAAGGCCCCCATTACCCGCCGTACCTCGCGCTGCCTGGCCTTGTCCGCGCCCAGCAGCTGCACCATCGCCTCCACCTCCGACCGCGCCACCACCGCCGCCATGCTGTGCGCTCCTCACTCCTGCCGCCCCTGCACTAACAAAATGGAATCTAATCGAATCCGAATTCGAGCAGCGCGCAGTAAGCAGTTACATGGCGGTGAGCTGGCAGTAAGACGGCGGTGAGCTGGCAGTAAGACGGCGGTGAGCTGGAAGTAAGATGGCTGTGAGCTGGCTGCAAGCAGGTCTTAGCAGCGGGGCGACGGTGGACACTGCGATACAATCGGTGTGATTGCAAAGGAAGCAGCACGCGCGATGAGCGGAAGGGAAGCAGCGGGCGCGGTGAGCGGAAGGGAAGCAGCGCGCGCGGTGAGCGGAAGGGAAGCAGCGCGCGCGGTAGCGGAAGGGAAGCAGCGGGCGTAGTGAGAAGGAAACCTGCGTCGTTTGCGTCCTGCGTCTGCTATTCTGAACTGCAATCCTGGAAGGTATGATATCCTACATGCAAATCTCAACTAAGATAGCGTTCCCACAGTTTCCCGACACTGAAGTTTGCCCACCAGGCTCAAAAATTATCGGGATGGTGGTCAGAGTGGGGTACTGCCCCACTCTGGACACCGCATCCTTGCGAGCCGTTACGACCAGATTGCGACCTTCTGACCAGTACACACGTAAAAAATCTAGTCGCACCCAATAGGCCTTCACATCTGACAATCGGATGGACTCAACGACTCGGTTGGGATTTCTGACTACCGCGTAAAACGTTGCCCGAAAAATCGAAAACAAAAAACATTTGCTATTGAATGGCGTTGACTCGCAAACCGGACAGCTGAACTTCGGGCAATAGCACAGAAACGTTTGTTGGGTCGTAGCATAATTCGGTAGGCGTCGTGGGCCGTCAGATGAGATCGTATACGGCTGCGGATGAACACTTGCACGACCAATTTGATGGGAATCTTGGTGGTCAAACTTCGAGCCGCATGTTGGCAAATTTCTCATAATTGGCCAAATTGCAAGCCGCCTGGGCGAACTTTCTCTTCGGGAAACTGTGGGAACGCCTTCTAAGGATGATCAGGTCCATTCGTTTTCAAACAATCTACGGACCCGTACCCTACTTTGCAATGTAACCAGACTTAATGGTTTTATCGAAGCAGGAAACGAAACGAGCCACGACTTGGTTCATTTGCGAAACGTCCTGGCTCAATGAAAATCACGTCTTCATTACACCATCAATTCGTATGCCAGATCGAGACTGGTCAATAAGGGCGTGTCTTGTTAGGCGGAAGTACATTCATTTTCGGGTATTCCCAATAATATCCTGTAACACGTGCAATTGACGAGCGAGCCAGACAGTCCCTTCTGGATTCGTTTCTTGCATCGATATTTTTACGTGTCCTAGATCGTGTGCAGCACGTGCCATGCACTCGAGTACATAACATGTACACACATTTCTGGGTTTGCCAAGCTGTTCTCGGAAGTGCGAAAATCACCAGCACGTTTCAAACGAAATTAACGAATGCCCGAGGGCATTTTTCCACGCCTATTTCTGTTTTAAAGGCGGCAAGGTTACCGCTCGCGACATCTGAAACGGTACTCAGTTTTGTTCGGGCGAGACTGTATGTCGGCGTGAAAGAAAGTGGGCTCGCGTCAGGCGGACACAAACCGGTTTCTGGACGTGCGGACAGCAGTTAAAAAAAAAAAAAAAAAAAAAAAAAAAAACACACATACAATTACGTAAAGAAAAATGCAATTGAACAAAACACGCCCTGCAAGACGCGCCCTAATGGCTAGTAGTAACAATGTATTCTTCGCACAACTGCATCGCAATTCACCTCACTGTTTGCGTCCACGCGCTTGCTAATAGCTCAACTGTTTGGCGAGGACGTGGTCACTTCGCAAGCAAGAGTGTAGTTTTTTAACTGCTTTCGTGGGGAACCTAGGTACAATTTGACACGAGCTGTACATCTATTTTGTAAAGCTTAGAACTGAACTGTCATCTGAGTTGATACGAAATCTGTTGGAACAAGCTGATTGTGGCGAACGTAACGTGTCGGGAACGTCGTTGTCGACGTGAACATACAAGCAGTCAAGGCAAAGTTCCAACCAGTCTTCCAAACAAGCGAACACACACGAAACATGTATGTGACCAATGCCAAAAAAAAAATATGATGGCTTCTGTTGTCCAGCTAAGGTCGCCATGGATCTTGACGAGCTCTTCAAAGCTGACGATGTCTAGGCTAGAGATTCATATTATCAACACAGACTACACCATTAGATGCGGCTTGAGTTCTTCTATAAGCAAACATTTAAATTGTACCCATCATGCGGGTATCTTGCATGCTTATCGAATTCCAGGCTATCAGTTTGAGTCGACCCTGGGATCTGTCAGCTCGCTGCTAGTAAGCTCGCCACGTCTTCCCAAGGGGTCTCCTAGCAGCTATCCACTGGTTTTAGCGTCGCACGGAACCAGCTGTCAGGTTTTAATTGGGTTCATACCATTCCGACAATGCATTTTTAGCCTAACGGAATCTGCCATCAAGAACTGTCCTAGTCACACATAGGTGATAAGGTACCCCTGGAATCTCCAAAGGCAACAGTCCCCTTGGAAGTGGAAATCGCGGAAGAGGCTTGGAGCATATATTACGGGAACAAGGAATAAGACTTTTCACCGCCGAGCACAGCCTCGCATCAGTTCTGCTGTTCAATATGCCTCCTAAACCACGGACTGTCAGATTTATATGACATAGCTATTGCAGGCTATAGTGGGGTAGCACATATGGGGTATAGCTTTCTAGGCTTTGTATTTGTACCCAACTTTCACTTAGTCATTTCATTCTCATTTCAGTTTTCTCATGGTATCTAGCCGGTTCCCTCGTGGGAACTGTTCCTAGGGCCCACCGATTCGATTTGTTTTTTTTCCTGCCAGGAGCGCGCTCAGCCTTTGCCCGAGTCGCGCTCCCCTCTCTGATCTCGTCGCGCCCCCCTAGCAGCTGCGTCGCGCCGCCCTCTCGGCCCCGATCCGCCGCCCTAACGACCCCGTCGCCTAGCCCTGCGGCTCCGGCGCCGCCCTTCCTGGCCCCGATCAACCGCCCTGCGGCCCCGTCACCTACCCCGCGGCCCTCGTGCCACCCTACCTTCAGCCCCGACCCCGTCGCCTATCTGCGGCCCCGGCCTCGTCACTTACCTGCGGCCCCGTCGCCTACCTGCGGCCCCGTCACCTACCTAGGGCCCCGTCGCCTACCTACGGCCCCGGCTCCGTCACTTACCTGCGGCCCCGTCGCCTACCTGCGGCTCCGGCCCCGTCACTTACCTGCGGCCCCCGCCCCGTCGCCTACATGCAGCCCTGGCCCCTTCGCCTACCTACGGCCCCGGCCCCGTCGCCTACCTGCGGCCCCGACCCCGTCGCCTACCCCTACCGCCCCAGCCGCCCGAGCCGCCCGAGCCGCCGAGTCGCCGAGCCGCAGTTGCCCGCCCGAGCCGCCGAGCCGCAGTTGCCGCCCAAACCGCCTGAGCCGGCCCTGTCTTGTAAGAGCAGCGCCTCTACCACTGCATTGCCCTTACCCCACTGTTCGCGCTACTAGACTACTGCTGTCATGGCCACCCCTAGTGTCCTCGCTTTTGACGCTGAGGGTCGAGCCATTGACTTTGACGTCTGGATAGATGACCTGCAGCTTTTCCTACAGTGCGATAGGGCGAACGGTCTCCTCCCTCTATGACCTCACCTATGGTGCCTCTCCTCCCCCTGCTGCTGATGCTGACGCCACTGTTCGCTCACACTTGGCCACACGCGATGCTGCTGCACGTCTTGCTGTGCGTCGCCACCTGCCTACCTCTGTGCGTGCGCACTTTAGCCAGTACAAGAGTGCTCAGACCTTGTACGACGCTGTAGTTGCACGCTACTCCTCCCCTGCCACTGCTGGACTGAGCCGCCTCATGTTACCGTACCTCTTCCCTGACCTTACTTGCCTTTCCCACAATCGCTGACCTCATTACGCACCTGCGCACTAGTGACACTCGCAACCACACTGCGCTTTCTGCTGAATTCTGCGCCAAGAACCCCCCCCAATGTACATCACCCTCTACTACATAGTCACCCGGCTCCCTGACTCTCTTCGCGTAGTCAGGGACCACTTCCTCTCAGTTTTTCCCACCACTCTCATCGTTGACCTCCTTGAGAAGGCCCTCCTAGCAGCAGAGAAGATCATAGTCGCTGTAGGAGCCTCTCGTGGTGACCCTCGCACCCCCATCTTTGAGGGTTGTTCCCCCTCCCCCTTTTGCCCTGTGTTGCCTCTGCTGCTGCGGCCGACCTCGTTGGTCTTGAGTCGGTCGGTGCGGCGTCTACCCCTAGCGGGAGACCCCGCTCTGGCAAGGGCAAGGAGGGCCAGGGCGCTGGAGGAGCTAGCGGGGGTGGTGGAGGCGGCGGTGGAGGCGGCAGAGGGAGTGGGGGTGGTGGTGGGAGTGGTGGCGGGGGTGACAGTGTTGGTGGCGGCGGTGGCAGTGGGAGCGGAGGTAGCGGAGGTGGCGGCGGTGGCGGAGGCGGTGGCGGAGGAGGTGGAGCTGGTCGGGGTGGCGCTACGCAGCGGTGGCGCTACGCAGCGGAGGAGGTGGAGCTGGTCCGGGTCGGCTCCGGTGGTGGTCCGCGCCAGCAAGTAGCAGCAGCAGCAAGTAGCAGCAGCGCACTCGGGACACCCCCCCCTCTCAGCAGCTCTGTGAGTGGTATGCTGCATGTCAGCAGGGTGGGGGTACTGGTCCGTGCACCTACGTCCTACGCACTGGCGACCGCGCGGGTGAGCAGTGTGGGGGTGCGCACCCAACCAAGCGCTGCTTTGGCCGCCAGTTGGACGCTTAGTGTCACTAGTTCCCAGAGGCCACTGAGATCCCCCGCTAGGGTGAGTGGTCTAGGGCATGAGTAGCCATCTTTGACCTTGACTTCGGTGCTATTCTTCCTGCCATGTATGTCGTGACTAGTAGTGATGAGGGTGACTGTTACCGGTATTTTCCGCCCGACCCGGGCATTGAGACTGCTGCTCTAGGTATTGGTGAGGCTGCTTCTCTGGGTGCTAGCGAGGCTGCTGCTCTAGGTGCCAGTGCGTCTGCTTCCTCAGGTACTGGTGAGTCTGCGCTCTCAGGTACCGCGTCGGCTTCGGCCTCCCTCACTTTCACCCTTGACTCAGGGGCTTCTCGCTCCTTCTTTCGAGACCGCACCACACTCGCGCCGCTTAGTCGGCCAGTTGCAGTCTCTCGGGCAGACCCCTCAGGGGGTCCTATCCTTTCTCACTTCTCCACTGTCCTCCCGTGTTCGGCGGCCCCCTCTGGCACCTTGTCTGGTCTTTACCTCCCCTTGTTCTCGACGAACTTGGTGAGTGGTGCTGAGCTACAGGATGCGGGGGTTGTCCAGTTCACTCCTTCGAGTCAGCAAGTGACCCACTCCACGGACGATCGCACAGGCCGGCACCTAGCCAGTTTACACGATGGCCGGGGTTGAGCCTGTACACACTGACCACTGGGTCTCCTCCTCTCATTGCATCTGGTCATGTAGCTGTGTCGGGTCAGGTATTTGCTGCAGC